>PQVD01001542.1:15668-32029 GCA_003012265.1 Setaria equina
AAAAAAAAAAAAAGTGGAATGATATATGACGTGCTAATTGCAGGCTTATCCGGGATACATAATTGTTTATCGAATAGTTAAGGACGATTTAGAACCTGCTTTTTAGTGGTATATTCCACGTCTGTTCGTTCTCTTTTTGTTTTCTGTTGCTTTTTTTGCAACTCAGTGATTTCTTTGGTGACAGAAGAAATTTGGGACATAAAATATGCGAAATGGTATTGTATTCAAAAGGATCGAAGAATTTTTTTGAAGGTTTGAAACATCTAAAGAAGTTAAAAAGAAAATATTATTTGTTATTTAATTTTTTCATCATAAGGAATCTTCTATGACGGAGGAAGGTCAATATATTCTTATTCTATGAGCTAGTTCACTACTGATAAGTACATATGTTGGTGTCTTGCTGAGATCATATGCTACTGTTAAAAGAATTTTTCCTTTTTTTTATAATCCTATAAGTTATGCGATGAATATCGGCCTGATTTGGATTTTAAAGTTTAACCATGTTTCTTAAAAAGATAAAAACAGAAATTTTTTTAAAAAAATGAGTCTTTTTAAAATGAAACTTTATAAAATAAAAAGTGAAGGGGAATTCAGTCCACACATTTCTTTGAAATTTCACTTTTTCACAGTTTCTTTTCTATTTTCTTAAATAAGTAGTAAGGAACAAGTTCCATTTTAGTAAGACCTTACCTATTTTCGCAATGCTTTTTTCGCCGTGCAGATTTCATCAGATAGTATGTATTATAGGGTACATCAGACTGTATGTATCCTTCAAAGATAGAATTGAGCAACGTGAATATTTTATGACGTACGTCCGATAAATGTGTTTATAGGAGTTGACTTTATGGATAAATGAGAGAACGATCTCTTTGGAGTCGGCGAAAATTGGTCTTTTGCTTGGTTTTAGACGTTTTGAATTGTGTTTTACAGTATATTGTACGGAGAACAATTTTATAAGAGGCTTTCACTTTCCGTTCATTGTATTTTTTTTTTTTTCTAAGTAGTTTTATATGCTATTCATTCACACATTCTCTGTCGATCACCCAAATTTTCGATCTTAGAATTCGGCTGGTTTAGAATAGACACCAATAGTATATGAAGTTGGTCGAGGATGTTTGAAGTGTTAATACTGCATTATGATTACATTTGAAAATGTTTTGGATCAGTGAATGGCATTTTTCATTTTCTATCCTCTTAGGCATTTGGGAAAAAACCTTTGAAATATGTCTCACGTTTCCTTTCTAAAGAAATTCAAATTTTTATGGTGCTGAAATTTTAATTCGCAAAAATGTGATTCATACACGATAATTTTTGGTCAAAGGTTCTGTTGATCTTATAATTTTTTGTTATTTGCTTCTTTCTTTTCGTTCCTTTGTTCTTATGATATTTGACCTTTTTTCATTGCTTTTTTTGCTATATTTGGTTCAGTTTGCAGTTATTCTCCATTGTAAAGTCATTTGCTGATAACCAGCAGAACGTATTCCCGTTCCTTTATGCTTCCACCATTCACTTCTTCCGTTCTCTTCACTCACAGTTGATCGCTTTATGGATGCCATCAAATCTAACGGTTCGAGAGTATGTGCAGTGCTTGCTTGCGGCTGAAACTAACGTGTGATGTGAATACATTTTCTCTTGAAATTAAAGAACGCTTCTGAGTCTGAAGGGGTTTATACATTGCAATATTTTGACCCAGTTTTATTCAATTTAGTATTTATTTCTAAATAACCCTTGTGTGCTTCTAAAAGTTTTAGTAATTATAAAAAGCCTCATTGATATTCGAACATTTCATCTTTATTTCTAAAAAAAATTTTAATGATTGTAAAAAGCATCATTTTGATATCGAAGAGATTGGTAGAAAGGCCACTCATGCGGAAGAAATCAGATGATCTTCATGAAGTTTTCTGGAATTCGTGAACAAATGAGCAATCTTTCATAGAGAACTCCTTTTCTGGTTTATGAAGAGGATTTCTTGATATTATTTTAGATCATAATTGAAACAGGAAGTGTTTGATTTAGATTCGTATAGAATTTTCGAGAAAGGCAACTGCAATTTTCAGCAAACTTGATAGAATGTGCGTTTGTAAGTACATATGACCGAAACTATATGATTAACTGGCAGTCGCAGCATCACTGTCCATCACATTTTACAGTTTGCAGGAGAGATAAAAGTTACGTTACAATTTGCTGTACTATGAGGACCTTTTTTTCATCGGCTTTTAATGAAACAAGCCTTCTGGGAAATGCTTTTTTTTCTTGTATCTGCTATAGAAACGACAAAGTAAAGATTCATTCGAATCAACTTTGACCCCCAGATGTTCCTCCCTATTTGCCCTAGATATGCATGTGCGGATAACAAAAAGTGTGTGTATGTGTATCTCATCAGGTGTACTATTTAGTACTTTTTCAGAACGTTGACAGTCAGTATAGAGTGTTGCGTCCGTCAAAGTGAAGGAAGTTTGAAAGAAACAAGAAGGGTCTATCAATAATTCATTTATTGTCTCGCAGTGGTTGATATCTGTTTGGGTGGTTTTATCGAACATATTCTCTTTCTCGTATCAAATTATTCTTCGTAAAGATGGCCTATTTTGAACTGATATTATTTCCATTGTTAAGCAATGAAATTCAGGATGGTCGTCAAAGGATGTACATATCCATAAAGTTGGAGGAATCAAGCCATCGAGATTTTCGTGAATTTCACGATGAGTATTTTGGGGGAAAATTCAAAATGACAATACCTGTAATTCGTTGGGTGTTAGTTAATTAGCCAAACATTGCTGTGAATAGACAATTAACTGTGATGATTTAAAGATTTAATTAAGTGTAGAGGGAATTTAATTAGAGTAGAAATAATTAACATTAATAAAAATAATAATAATTAGCTATAATAAACAAATTAAATAAATAACAATAGGAATGATAAAAATAATAATAATAGTGGTAATAGTAATAATAACAATAATGAATAATTAATAATTAGCTAATAAAATTAACTACTAGTGATTAATATAATTGACTAGCAATTAATAATTAATGATAATAATAATAGTAGTAATAATAAAATAATAATAATAAAAGTATGCAATAATAATAGTAAATAGTAACAGTAAATAATAATAATAACAATAATAATAATAGTAATAATAATAATAATAATAATAGTAAATAGTAACGATAGTGTAGTAATAGTAAATTATAATGACGGATATTTTTCTTACCATCAATCACTTCCGGTGATTTATTACTTTATTTCCGGAAGATAAATGAATGACAATGTAATTTGAAGTGTACTTGTTAGTGAAATTTTTCATATACAGGAAAGGAATTATTTGAATGACATCATCTTCAGCTATATCATCGAGTTTCTTTTTTCGTTGTGACAGGAGAGCAATTACAAAAACTACTTGAAATGTTCGGTAGTCTTTGGACGTCATCTATCTATTCCAGTCTTTTGAGAAGTCATCATCATTCAGAAGCTTTTCCTTTCCTTTGTGCGAGAAGAGTAGAGAAATTGCTTTAATTCTCAACATCTTCATCTATCTCATTAAAACAATTTTTCAGATCCTGTCAACAATCAGCAGCTACTGAGAGGAAAACCCAACGATACAATTGTTTATCCAGAAAGAAGCTGCAGACATGAACGTTATACATGAAAAAGCGATACAGAGTTCGACTGATCTTCCCTCCACATTTGATTACTTGAAGAAGGAAGCTGCAGAGGTCGGGAGCATTTCCTATCAAAGGATTACTCAATAGAAGGGGTTGCAGACGTCTAGGGTCATGTAAACCGGGTAGGTCATCCAACTATTATAACTTCCTCTGGTAGCACTTCATTGTCGATAAGTGCAGACTGCCCTAAGGTAATCTGTTTCTCAGATGACACGAATTCTTTCTATTCGAGTGACATCGATTCGTCCATTGACACAATAACAACAATTCCGTGGTAATGATAGAGTTATTATCGAGCTGATTTTGGGATCTTTTTTTCTTTTTTTGGAGAAATGTCAAATCCTTGCTCGCAATCTCCACTCTCCACCATCCCATCATCTCTCATTAAGGAAATACAGCTCAACCTTTTTAATAGCTTATATATGTAATAGCAAGAATGTGTCCTGTAAAGAGACTTTGCATACGGTATTGAGGTGTTCAGTGTGGAAGATTTATGGTGACCTCTAACGTGTGCTATGCTGTTATGTTTAAATGCTTTTCTGTTGAATGAGTTTATGGTGTGCAGGTTGGGATGGTGCAAGTTGGTACTGCTTCTCGAAATATATTGGTAACAGTTTTTTAGCACTAGGTAGAAAGTTCCAGAGGTTTAGATGTCCATGGAATATCGGAAAAGATCAATCACCCAAACCTCTGCTGAGCTCGACAATGAAGTGCTTCCAAAAACTCGGAATACCGATGGTACCAGTTCTTCTGAATATTTAAGAACTGATGTAAGTTGTATTTTCCCGGAAGTTGGAATAGTATTTCAAGAAAATAATTAATATGAGCTGTCTCTACAAATAATCTGCAACACGAGTCTCTGTTTCTCTGTGGTTAGTATTGTCAGTGCTATTGAAGACATAATCATAGTGGATTAGAAGAGCACTCTGTAACAAAGCAAATATTCAGAGAAACGGTACCACTGAATTATTTGAATTATTTGACGGTTTGGCACTAAGGAAACCAGCACCATATAGTGATGATCCCGAAGTTATTGCGCAGCGGGAACGTATTGATTACTCGAAGAAAATCACTCTTGAAATGGCGAAAAGTGGCAAAGGTAAAGTGTTCGTGTGGTAGGAATTGAATCGAAATTAATTTTAATTAATACAATTGCTCGAAATATGAAAAGAAAATAGGAAAAATAAGAAAGTAAGGAAATAAAACCTGAAATTTTTTTGCATAAAATCCCTAGTTAACTCATTACTGCCATTATATTCGTTCGACAGGACTTGTTTCTTTGTTCTCTCGCGTTCATGACTGAACTTTTCAGCTGGGCGCCCAGTGCGTGTTTTTGCTGATGGTGTCTATGATCTTTTCCACTACGGCCATGCCAATCAGCTGCGACAGGCAAAATGTGCTTTCCCAGAAGTATATCTTATTGTTGGAGGTATGGTGGTGTACTTGATTTTTCACGAATTTTTGCTCTTTTCCTTGTATTCTTTTATTTTTATTCTTTTGATTTTTGATTTTTTTTATCCTCTAGTGTGTGGTGATGAGGATACCCTCAAATACAAAGGTCGCACAGTGACGTCAGAGAATGAGAGATATGAAGGAGTACGCCATTGTCGTTACGTTGATGAAGTCTATAGAAATGCGCCCTGGTTTTGCACTGTCGAGTTTCTGAAGGATCTAAAAGTTCGTAAATTTTGATTTTATTTATTCTAGGACTTGTAGTCTTTTAATTAGTGATATACCTTAACAGTGGAATATTGTATACTTGTTCTAAATTACAAGTGTACTGAAAAAATTTTCAGCATTTTGAATACACTGTTTTCTTGAAATTTTGAAGGCATTTGTTGTGTAATATTCGCAGCCGTAGCTTGGTCATCATACATCTGTACTTCAGTACGTTTTAAGATGTGGTTGGCAAGCACTGCGTTCATTACTTCCACTCACTCCTTCACTCATTATACTTATTTTGGAAGCCCGGTTGCTTCGCTAATTTTTAATCTTTTAGATTGACTTCATAGCTCATGACGCGATACCATATGTTGCACCGGGAGATTCAGATCTTTACGAAAAATTTCGACGTGAAGGGATGTTTCTTGAAACACAGCGAACGGAGGGCGTTTCGACTAGTGATGTTGTCTGTCGAATAATCCGTGACTACGACACTTATGTACGCCGTAATTTGCAACGTGGATATTCTGCTAAGGATCTCAATGTTGGATTTCTTGCCGTAAGTTTGGATAGTCCCACTACTATTTGTCCCATTTGTAATGAGAGTTATGAATGTGTTGTCTTTTTTTAGTTATTTCCGGATTCTCACAGTATTTGATGTTAAAGGCATTTCAGGCACGACGTTATCAGTTACAGAATCAAGTGGATCAGTTGAAGCAGAAAAGTTTAGAAGTTATAAAGACATGGCGTAACAAGAAGGATGATTTTATTCGTGGTTTCTTAGAAACAATACAAAAAGATGGTGGAATCAATTTTAATGTATGTTTTCCGTATCCTTCTAGAATAATGATTTAGAAGGAAATACAGAGAAACATAGGTTTCAAGTAAAGTCGAAAGGTAAACATCAGTAAAGCTAGAGCTGTCTAGATGGCTCTAGCTATATTGGTATTTGTTCTGTTTATAGTAAGAGTTATCTGCATGATTTTCGATAAGTTGCAGATTGTTGGAAGTAGTTTGAGAACGCTGGTTTCACGTAGCCCGTCTCCAATAGACTATGAGGAGCAAGCGGAAGAAGATACTGTCGATGCAGCATCCTTTTGTGAAACATCATCAACAACTAGCTTCGCAAGTGCGAAGAATGAAGCATACTAGTGCGACATGCAGTTTTTAACACTTATTAATCTATAAAGTGCCATTTTTATGTTTAAAGTCCTACATTCTCATTTGTTTTTCAGATTATTTTCGTATTAATTGTTCACCTTTGCATATTTTATGATGATATTATTGTAATAATTCCTGTAGAGGATTATTATATATATATATGGATTTCAGATGTTAGTCAAATCTCGCATATCTGCTCATGGGCGAGAAACTTTAAAGTCTTTGTTTCAACGAACGTGAAAACAAATCATGGCACCTGACTAATGTCTAGGAAATCGTAAGCCTTGATTATTAAAAAAACACCTACTTACTAAAAGAAATATCCACTAAAGGTACTTCACCACCTTGTTACTCGTATTTACCTAATTGCATAGGGCTTGAAATGTCAGTTTAAGTGCCTTATCTATGTTAGATCTAATTTTCTAATAACTATTGGGCGCAGAAAATTATACAATTCTAAAAGTTAGTGAACTGAAAGAGTTGAAGAAAAATCACTTATCTGTTGTACTTATTCCAAAGTTATTGTTTGTTTTTGCTTTATCACATTATGGTTAAAACTGTTATTTTGGCGTATGGATCATCGCTTTGTTATTCAGGGAACTAAAGTGTTATCGCTTTCGGAGTGTTGATTTTGCTTTCCAGCTTGTTCGGAAATTTTGTAAGGTGATGACTGTAATGAGGTGAAACAGACAATGTCTTGCTATAACTAATGAGTGTTTAATTATTGTTAAGAATAGTATATGTGATACTGTTTTTTACATCGTACCTCAGGTTATATCTTTGTCGGTTTTACTGACGGACAATATTCGGATCTTTTTGATGAGGCTTGCTAAATTTTCGCTGAGTAAAATGATTATATATACAAGCTATCTTCAATCTGTTTCTTCTCATCAGTCGCTTTTATCGGCCGACAACAGTTGATTTTGCTGTGTGTTGGAACTGGTTTTTTGATTTTTTTATATTTATATAAAATTTTTGCCATATCTTCAAGCAGTTAAATCATGGGATTAAACTTTTCAGACTTGCGGTATTATTTATTCTATTAATTTTTGTCACTTTCAAATGAGTCTGGAACCACAACATACATTTGCAGAGAAATTGGAGTACTACAAACTTTCAGGGGTATCTTGCGCTTGCGAAATTCTAGGCTAAAATTCGGTTACAGATGAGTTCTTATAAAAGCATTGTAGTAAGAGCCATTGGCAAATAATTCAAGATTTCCAGCTGGGAAAAATCAGAGCTTACGTTCAGCTTTGAACTTTGTGATCTCGTATTAATAGTTTTATTTGGCATTTCACATATTTTAATATTTTTCCTGTTGGGGTTTTTTTTTTTTTTTGGTGTTTTTACTTTCAAATCAAACTGAAGAATATATCGCAACTAAGTTTAGGAGAGTTATCAGTTTTAGTGTTCTTTGTCTTTCTGTGGATAGCATTTGTAACCTGAATGTGGTTACCTTTCAAAGAACAGTTGATCCTGATAAGCTGTAATAAAATGCAATGAAGCTAAGGTACCTTCAGTTTGTATTTTTGTTAGAAGTGGTTTCCCCCTTATAGTGAACTTCTGTTAGAGTCGCACGCAAAAAAGGTAAAATTATTTATATCAGTCAGTCTTTAACGAAGTTTTTAAAATTAGCGGATGAGTCATGTTTTTGTGCAAAACATCCAAAACCTGTCTGGGAAAGCAAATTTACATTTTTAATAGCGAGCATGGAATTCGAATTTGATGTATTGTACTGAATCACCTCTCTTGCAATTGTACTACTGACGCTGTGCTAGCCACGTGTGCCTGCATGGCAAGACTTTTTTTGTTTCTCTAGGGGTTTAGAAAGAGAAAGATTAATAAAAATCTAGAATGTCGCATCGTCGAGAATAAGCTTCAGGCTTTACTTATTTTTGTTATCTCAAATTCTGTTGAAATATATACTTTCATTACCAGTCAGAATCTGATCAGATTTTAGATTGGTTACAGTTATTTCATGTGATTTCCGTCCCTGAAGAATCTGGTTACAGTTATTTCATGTGATTTCCGTCCCTGAAGACTTCTAGTAAACTGTTTTCCTTCATTGATTCATATCTATTAAATTCCGGTAACTGTGAGAATTTTATTCCTTTTGCATTCCTTAATTTTCCGCATCGCGACTATTCCTGAAGAGTGTTTGTCGTTGTCGTTAATTGATTATTTCTTTTAGGATAGCGAAGATCACTTAAAGCCTGAATGTTCATTATGAATGATCTAGGGGAGATATCTGCTTCCATTTATCTTTATTTTGTCTTTGAGGAATGAGAATTAGTTAATTGCCATCGTGAGCTCCGTTGCATAAATTTCTTTTTTTTTTAATTGGATTCAGAATCTAGTTTTTTAAAAAGAGAAAAGATATGGAATTTTGATTTAGAAACTTTTTAATGTGATACGATATTTGCATTTTTTTCTTTTTTTTAGTTTCATTTTCTTGTGCCATTATATGCTTGTTGTCATTGTGAGGTGGTTGGATAACCGAATAAACTTCGAATCGATTCTGATGAGTAGTATAATATTCCGTAATTTAGAAGTTTTGAAGAAAGTTAGTGGCGACTGTAGTATGAAAAATGATTCCCCGAAGCTGGCGTCAAATGCGACGTCCTCTGGAAAAGAGAAAAGTCGGCGGAAAGTGCCACTCAAAGTAAGACTTTTGCTGTTGTTGTTCTATGAAATGAATTCCTTTCGACGGTTGGAATACTATCACTGTGAAGTTAAAAAGTTTGTCAAGTTATCAAAAGCAGAGTGGCAAAGATAGAAGCAATATTTTGAACAAGTTTGCAATGAAACTTTCTGGAAATTTAAATTCTATATGATTAGCTAGCTATTAAGACTTTCTTTTTTTGATCTCTGTAATATTCATTACTAACTGTTTAGATCGTTTTACGTCGATTGCCATCAGCAATGACATGGGAGCAATTGGAAACTCAACTAAGTCCAATTCCGGAATTCGAATTTTGTGAATTTATCGCTGCCAAGTCAAGGTTCAGGAATTGAGTTTGCAGTTCCTTTATAATTTATTACTATTCATTACTTTCGTTCTTAAATGTTTTTTCGATGGAACAAAACTGGTTAAAGAAAAATTTGATCGTGGAAGGTGCTCTTTACCCTGAAATTACAGTGAATTTTTACTAGCTTACTCAATGTCTCATATTTCATATTTATAATGGTTTTCTTCATCTTTGCTTTTTTTCTGGAAGGATTTCTTCATTTTGTATTTTTATGTTGCCCTGCTGTATATTTTATTTTCTCTGATTTCACTGCCAATTCACGTGACTTTTTTTTTAGTGGTGGAGTATCATTTTCGAGAGTCTATTTCGTTTTCAAAGATGATAATGACATTATTGCATTCAAAGAACGTTTTCACGGATATGTTTTCGTTGATAACAAGGGTGACAAATTCTTTTATGTGTAATTAAATTATGTGATTACATTTAAATTTGTGTAATATGTGTAATGGTGTAATTAAAGTTAAACATCTAACAGTTTGTACCTAAAGTAAACTACTTTGCTTGCAATTAAGTATTTAGTTATTATTTAAATGAAGATACAGTGAATACATTATTCTAGTTAAATGACTTGATTTTAAACACATTTACAAAATCGGATTTAATCACTAAAGAAATACTGAATAAAAATTTGTTTTCCTGGGAATAGAGATAGGTTTCGATTAAATGTATTCCGAATTTTATTTACATCTTTTATTGCAGGAGGAGAATCTGTTGGTATCGTCGAGTTAGCACCAAATCCGAAGATTCCGCACGACAAATTGGAAACCTCGAAAGAACGTGATTTCAGATGTGGTACTCTAGAAACGGGTTTGTTAATATGTTCATTGTTTTAATAATCTATTCCACTGTCTCTGTACATCAATATTTTCAAGAAAAAAATGCAATCGAAATTTTTATTTCAATAATTTAGACCATGAATATAAAAAGTTCTTGAGCGAGAGAGAAAATCCGCAAAAACCAGATCCTGTATCAATGGAACAACTGGTCAAGGAAATCGATGAAAAGGAGAAAATGATTGAAAGTCAGTTTTCTCTTTTTCATTTGTTCTGTTTATTCGGATTCATATTTCCATGAAAAGTTAGTTTCAGTTAAGATTATATTTCGACGTCGAGAGGAGGTAAGTGAAAATTCACGAAATAGGGAACAATTCACGTAGTAGACATTTTCATGTTCTTTTACTGAATAAAAAAAAATTAACAATAGGGAAATCTACAGCTATGATATAAGTATTTCCAACTCTCCTATTTAAAAGAGGTTTGGTAGAGTTAAATCACTGTTTTTTTCCAGTGCTGATTGGATTGTTTCAGAGAATGCTGTGCAGGAAACACCGCTCACACAGTTTATGATCAAGAAAAGTATCCGACGCATTGAGGTGATCTCTCACAATAATTTTTCTTGTCAGATAATTGCATAAATTAATATTTAATATCTAATCCTTTCTCAAAAGTAATGTTTTGTTTTTTGTTATCTCACCACAGTGAATGGTGCCTTTTAAATGCTTCATTTCTCCTAATTTTTGGGAACCTAAATCAAAAATTTTTTATGTCACCGTTTTATCGACAATATTTCAAATATTAGAATAGGTTGTTTTTGTCCTGTCTTTATTCGACGAAATAAATCAATCATTTTGAAAGATTTGGTTACAGGAAAAAAAGCGTTCTCGTGAAGAAGAGAAGCGTGAACGTATGGAACGCCGTTATGAAAGTGAATTAAAAGATAAACATGATCGAAAAGACTTAAAAAAAGTGACTGAGTTCCGTAATTCGAAGTTTGAACGAAGCCGTGAAGTTGCTGTGAAGGAAAAAGAAAGGTTTGGAAAGTATACAGTTCATTTTGTTAACTGCTGTAATTTTTTCGATGTTCATATCGGCTTTTAATTCTTTTTTTTGTTTGAAATCTCATTTAACTGTGACAGTCTGGCAAAACGATTTTACAGTATTATGAAGATATGTTTGAAATGACTTTATTAAACCTTGTCATAAATTTGGAGATGTTGATACTGGGAGAAGAAAAAGCAGTTCATAGTCTAGGTTGGTTGGGTCGTTGATCATTAAGGTAAAAATTTCACAGGACGAAAATTCGCTCATACCGCTCAGGTGATTACAGTCGTAATGGTGCAGTAGAAAAAGGTAATAAATGGTCTGATAGTAACGATCGAGATAAATATGTTCAGTTGTCGAAGAAAGGGACCGATGCATCAGGTAAACAGTTTATCATATACGTATCAGGAGTAACTGTAAAATATAGGGCTACTGCTTTGTTATGCTGTGTTGAATGAAATGCTCATTTATGTTTGCAGCCAGTAGAGATCTTTTGCACAAAAAAGTGAAGCAGAATGGTGAGAATCAAAACTTGGAAACTGAAAAAATTGACGAGTTGGAAAAAAGAAAGGAAGCAAGAAAAGATGAAACCGTCACGAACAAAATTATGTTAGTAAACAATATTGTTGAAACGGGGTCACCTGTTCGAGATTTTTTACACCTCAAAAATTCTACAAGCAAAGAAAGAGATCGTATCGTTTGGAAAGCGGAGAACATATTGTTTTAAGTGATTAACAAAATTGATAACTGTCTGATTGGAATTGCTACATTTCAAGATATGTATCAGCTGACACTATTCAGATTCAGCACATGCTCGATAATCACCATGAAAGAAATTGCCTTGAAGCAGATGCGATGATATAGGTTACTCTAATTTGGAGGAAAGGGCAGATACATCTAGTTCTAAAACATCTAGATTAATTAACATCCATACAATCCTCTAAGAATTGAAAATGCATATTCTAGAAATGCAAAACTTTTATTATGGTAATCAAGCATGCGCATTCAAAATCGACGTCGATATGATATTTTCTACAAAAAATTTTATAAATGAATACAATTTTTATTTCTAGACCGAACAAACAGAATATCAGAGTCTCGAAAGTAGTAAATCGAACAGTAGCGGCCAAAATTGCATCTGCTGAGAAAAACGACAAGGAGTTAGACAAAGGAAAAAAGGAAGAAAAGGCTGAAAATGATTCTAAGCCTCGTCGTAACAAGGTGAGCAAACACTAGTTACTAGGCCAATAACGTTTTAGCGCTCCTTGGGATTTATGATTTTTCAATAACATGGTGCTGCAGTCATGTTTATAACATAATCATGATCCGCGGTAAAGGAAGCAGCTCAACTGATAAAATTATTTCGCTTAGTGTCAAAATTGTAAAGGAATTTTGCCTATTACGTTGCAATACGTAATTCCTGTTCCATGCTAGTTGTATCTTTTGCTGGCATTAAAGTATCCCGTTTGATGTTGGTTTAGAGAATTCCGTCCAAAAAATATGCCGTGCTTCAATGCACTTTCTCGTTTTTAATACATCCGCGGATTTTTGCATCGTAGAAATGAATTTTCTACATTTTGGATAAGGTAAAAATGAATTATTTTTTTGGAATCTTTCTATTCGTTTTTAAAAGGAGATCCTAAAAAATCAGCTATTTAGTATTTTTAGAAAAAAAAAGGTCTTAATGGGAAATTTTTCAATTAAAATTTTGCTCCAATTTTTGGGTACTTCATTCAAGCATTATTTTATCTAATTATATTAAAAAGAACCAACAGAAAGTATTTCCTGTGTTTGAATCAAAAATTGCATATCTTCAAAAAATTTTTTCATAATGCTTTTTTTTCTTATTCTTTCTCTTTTTTAATTTATCTTATTTGTAGGACCGTCCAGAGCGTGCGATATATCAGCCTAGTGCCGTTCGACGTCGAGCTGCAGCCTTGGCTGCAGGTGGTGCAGAAAAAGCCGCATCATCTACTAAGGAAAATCCCTGAATGTGTGAGAGTTAGGTAAGCCTCAAACCAGAAAAACGATTTTGCACTCAGCAAATTAAACATAGGAACATATTAATTATGTTCAGTAATAGTATAGATCTTCCAGAAACTGGGATTTGGGTGTGAAAGTGATTGTGTGAGAGATATAGAAGTTTTTGGTTGTACCGTTAATTTTGCATATTTTCTTACAATCTTTTATGTAGTAAGGGGTCTCGATCTTGCCATCCCATCATGTTTCTTATTCTGTTGTGTTAATATTCAATATTTTTCGTTCATCTTCGGAAATTTTTTTGTAAAAAATTAATAGTACTGTACAGACATATTACATGTTCCCTAATCTTCAAGTCAAAAAATTGTTGTTTGGTTTATAGTGTGGTGATGGACTCAGGATGATTTTGTTTACGATCTGTCTGTCCTATATGCTGTACTGGTCTATTTTGAGGTGGTTGTATTGGCAAGGAGTACCGGAAGGATTCGATATCTGAATAGTGGCTCATTCCCTGTACGTAGCAATGGCAGCAACGGCAGCAGTGGTGGTTTTTAACAGTCTGTCAACTAAAAAACGTACGAGTTATGGTTCAACAACTACTTTTGGCCAACAGAGATATGAACTTGGCCAACTTTGTGGAGACTGATACCGATGAGAATAAAATGCGTTCATCCTTCATTAGTTTTAACTACTCACTCAGTTGATTGATTGCATTAGCAACGTCGGAAATCTATTTTTTTTTTTTTCTTTAAATGATGCTATTGTAATATGTGCATATACATTATATATATATAATATATATATTGAAGTATAAGCACAAATTTTTCTTTGCCAACAAGTTTTGCGAGTGTTTTCTCTGCTGCATTTGTGCCGTGATGAATATCAATTGCACAGCACATTTAAGGCGTTTTTGAACTAATCTCTCTTCAGATTATTCCTGGATGATAATATGCGAGGATTAAAATTCCCTAAGTAAGTACGGCCAAACCATTTGTGTATCACAGGCTTTCATTCAATTAGGGTACCTCTTAACATTCCCACAATTTGCAACTTGCAACCTAAGTAATATATGAATTTCAAATCAAAAAACTTATAATTTAGACAAGATATACTTGTCTGGAGTAATTAATGCATTAAACCAAAACTTTTCCATCCAATGTTGTTAAACGTAGTTTCTTCCAAAGAAGTTGTCTACATTCAGAATTCAAATTACTATATCTGCTTCAAGCGTTTCGAAATGCAGGCTTATTGGATTAGAGAAAGGGAGTTATGCAAATGCAAACATATATGAGACTTTTCTCGTCGACGGGTGTTTGACCTCTATTTTTAGAAGTAGAGGAGATGATGGGACTTCGCTTTCGATCTCAGGGTATTCGCAATTCTTTTTTTTTTTTTTTTTTCCTGGAGTATCATAGTAGGAAAACGTTTTTGCTCAGTTTCTTGTAAGTTGGGATTGAGGGATGAACTACATATCTCCACAGTTACCTTAAATCTTATAGAAAAGTAAATGTATTCTTGTCAACCAAATTGGTGTTTACTATGCTACAAATTTGATATTATTTTATGATTTCAGTTATATCTATTATCAATTAATACAAATGTTCAAGTGTACGTATTTCAGATCTTGGTAATGTTTTTAAGCAGTTTTTCTCCTTTTATTTTCTTTTTTTACTTTTTATTTTTTTTTCCATTTCTTGAAATTAGAATAACTTTCATTGCTGTGGTTTAAAGTGCCGTGATTGACTTTTTGATCAATCCTCAATATTTGGAAAGTGCTTTAAATTATGTTGTATTTGTTCTCAGTTTTCTTGTCGTCATTGAATCAAATTTCTTGACTTGAGGCAAATTTAGAAATATATGATTTTCTGATACTAGGATTCATTTCTTAATTTCATTAAGCAATTAAATGCATCATATAAGATGTCTTTTAGCTATGCTGGTTATTTGTATCCCTACGTTGAATTTGAAATGTTGAATTTGTATTTGTATCCCTATGTGTCTTCTTCTACGTATGAATTTTCTCATTTGTTCCTTTTGATTTCTCTACCTATAATAGCTCATTTTTCATCTTTTTCGCAATGCAAACCCATTTTTGTAATATTTTAGTAATGATCTATGGAGAGGAGAGATTTCTTGGATACCATTTGCAAGGTGTTGTGGTTTATTCTTGATAAACTTGCCCATATATGTTGCAGACAAGTGATTACTTCTTCCCATCTCTTAATTGTTCAACAACTGAGTTCTGTTGTTTCATAACATCAGTAATTTGTAAAGATGGCAAGAAATTTATTTACGGATTACGTTGATATATTGAAATGAATGCTCCTAATAGTCTATTGCCTCTTAATTGTAATGTCACTTCTGTGTTAAGCTTGAAAATTTAGGATTTGCGAAGGGACGAAGCTTACCTAAATAGATAAAAAAAAACTTATATTTTCTCCATCTTCTAATCATTTTCGGTTTCAATGAATGCTCTTTCGAATTATTCCAAAGAATTCTGACAAGTCAGAGAGAACCTTTCTTGTATTTCTTGCAGAAGTAATGTTTGCAATATCTGAAACAGAACCTTTCAGATGGTTTTCATAATAATGCAGTAAGTAGTAGTATCCATAAGTATTTGCTAAATTGACAAATACCAGTGTCATAATGAAGTTGGATTCAGAAGGAAATGATAGCATACATGGTGAACTTCCTTTCCTTTTTTTAGTTATAATTCGTCTAGACTAGGAACTAACTTCCATGATTTATTTCCTTCTTCATAATTACTTTTTTTTTTCCCTGAAACCAACAAGCCAATGAAATACTGCAGATTGCAGGAAAGGATGGAAATTATCCTTTCCAGTAAATATACTATATTATTGTTTCCTAAGTGAAATAGAACTAGTCTCGAAAATTACTGCCATTTATCTTTTTCAGCCTAGCTAACATGTTTTTTTTTTTTTTTTTTTTTTTTTTTTTTTTTTTTTTTTTTTTTTTTTTTTTTTTTTTTTTTTTTTTTTTTTTTTTTTTTTATAAATAAAAAAATTTTTTTTTTTTTTTTTTT
>PQVD01001544.1:0-41519 GCA_003012265.1 Setaria equina
AAAAAAAAAAATTGATAAAAAAAAATAATATAAATATATAAGAAGTAAAAAAAAAAAAAAAAAAGAAAAAATAGAATAAAAATATTTTTAGATAAAAATTAAAAAAAAAAAAAAAAAAAAAAAGAAAACAAAAAGAAATGCACTCAACAGTTTCTTTCGGGACAAGAAGATTTTCAAGTCAATAATTACTGTTGAATCTGAAGTATTTGAATCTGTTTGACAGTTGATTTTTGCCATGATTTTTCATTTTTTTGGAATGTCGATACCTGATAGTATTTAATTTAGCAGGTGCACCGCTGTTTTTCAGCAGTCTTAGTGAATACAGAAAATTTTTTTCCTCATTATATTTGGGCATAGCTTTTCTTCAAATTAATTTTGCGATCGTTTCATAGTATGATTGCGGGCGATTTAATGCGTAAGATGGTCAATGACTATCTGCCAGAAAAAGAAGATCTGATGGAGGAATGCAGAAGTACTTTTGAGAGTGTACCTCTTGACGGTCTTCAGGAATCTGACGATTTATCACTTCGACGGTAACTTTTAGTTTCGAATAATTGATTGATCGGAAAAAAGTGTGATGCTAGCATAGTAGTATCCTTTGGAAACATTAAGATATTAAACATAAAAGTAGTCTTATTCAGTTTAGGCAGACATACTTCATTTCGGTTTTTTTTATTTGAAGGTATATTTCAGCGAAAATCTTTCCCTTGATTTTCTCTTGAATATAGATGCAAATCATGAATATGTTAACCATGTCTTTTTGGCCAGTTAAGATTATCTAAACTGCTCTTTGTATGAAAAAGTGGAGGAAATGCTAGATTTGGAGGAAAGTGCTGCTATAAAAAAGGTATTTGTGAAGAGCTTAAGCTAATATTAAAATATAGCAATTTTATTTTAGTTCTCGTAAAATATAATTGGAACGATCCAAAATATAATTGGATGTTCCTAAATCAAAAATTCTCTTCAGGCACGCATCACAGATATTCATTGCCTGTAGGCATTTTAAATCACTGGTTTGTCAAATGAAGGATCGTTCCTTGCGGTCGCTCTCATTTGCTCGAATGCTTTTGACGGATATTGAAATATGTGCCCTTTATAAATTGAAGTCTGCCGACATCCATAGTTACTTGTCCCAGCTATATATTTCGCACCATTCTCTGGTTAGTTTTCTTACCTCACTTCTTTCTTATTATTCCAGGGTAATAAATCCAAATTATTGTATGCTAATACGATATGGATTTATTGTATGCTAATACGATATCTAACAAAAAGAACAACCTTCTTAGAAAATGTGTTTTTTTTTTCTTTTTTTTAAAGTGAATTACTTTTGGGGATTTTTCTGTTTATTTCATTTTGTATACCACTAGTTTAGGTCGTCATATCCAGTGACTTAACAAATGTTAACAGTAACTACGTGTTATTTTGTGATTACAATGCATCGAAGAATATTGATTTCCTGAGAATATTACTCAACATTACCTGTTCTCGTTATCATGCAGAATTACCAAAAGTGGTTGCAGATTGGTGAGTTTCAATCATTCATGTTACTGGTCGTGTGGATTTGTTAGGTTTTAGATGTATTTCATTTCAGCAATGGTTATTTGTTGATTATTTCACTTCAAACATGTTTTGCTGATTTTTCTGAAGAAATGTGGAACGGGACACGATTAACGGTTGATCTTGATGCGGATACTGAGCTTTCCTTACGTTACTTACAAGTAACAATTAATTTTGCAAAAACAGGCGGACAGTCTGCTGCATTAAATAGCATAATTTACCTTTTTTTTTTGTAGTGTCTTAAATCGTGCGTTAAATCTCATTACGTTCAGTAACTCGTGTTAAATATTATTTCCCGTAAGTATGCTGTTTTGTCGACTTTAAACAACTACCAATGTCACTAATTGCTGGTTAGCACAAATCTCCAGCTAGAAGAAATAATGCGATGCTACCGTTTGCCAAATGATATCTTTCTTTTTTTTATTCATCTTGCTGATTTTAATTTCGAAAAGCTTTAAAAATTGTGACGTTTATAATTTTCTTTCAGCTATCGAATGATGCTTGTTTGGTAGCAGTTAGTGCTCCTTCCTTGATAAAGATGAGAGAATTATTTGCTCGAAATATGACAGTGGAACGTGGTTTCATGTTTGATGTATTGGAGGAGCAAGCATCCTGTCATGATATCGTCATTGAGAGTGCGAAACAGCTCAGAGTTAGAATTATTTTAATAACTTGCAAATTAACATGATTTATTGACACCGAGTAAAAAATTGCTTATGCAGGGGTTTCTGTTCGAAGTATCAAAAGATTTTCAGGAACTTGCATATGGAATATGCCAAATGTTATTTGATGAATTTGCTGGTAAAATGGTTGATGATGTGCTAGATGGACAAGAATTAAGTTCTCTCGATGCCAATGAATTGGAATCTGTTCGAGCAACACTCATACAAGCGTATAATCTTGCTTTCGAGGTCCAGCGTCTTTTTTTTTTTTCTCTCGCCATCTAACTGTTGCAAAAAATTTTTATACTGAAGTAAGCTATTGTTTAACCAAGTGAACATGTTGCCTTTTTCAGTACCATCGGGAATTTTACCGAATATTATCAAGACAAGATCGTCGTTCTTTTGCCTGGCAGACTGTTTGCTGGGCTAAAGACTGGTTAAATTTTGCGTTAGAATTTGTTAATCCAGGTGACGGAACTGTTCCATTATGGGCCATCCAGTCATTTCAGTTCTTAATACTGGCAGCATGCCCAGAACTTACTGTAACATTAAC
This sequence comes from Setaria equina, assembly GCA_003012265.1. Classification (NCBI taxonomy): domain Eukaryota; kingdom Metazoa; phylum Nematoda; class Chromadorea; order Rhabditida; family Setariidae; genus Setaria; species Setaria equina. The sequence goes on from PQVD01001544.1 coordinate 2,773, forward strand.
AGAAAAAGAATTCCAGGTTCGATTCTTTTTGTTGTTGTATACTTCTTGTCTTCCGCTGATTTACGTGAATTATTTGGAAAATGGAATTGCATCAGATAAATTCCTAGGATACTGACATCTAGACCGGGATGAAGTCTTTGAGTACTATTTCTAACAAAAAAAGCGGGAGATAAGCATTCTTGATTTATGTTTGAGCTACATCACAGTTTTAATGGATAAATGGTTAGAATTATTTATATAAGCTTGTTAATATTGCAGATGCTTAAACAAGTAAACTTGAAGTAAACATTAAAAATATAGAGAAAAACAAATAAATGGATATGTTTGTTGTTATTAGTTAAATTTTTAGACTTTGGTGAAAATAGTGGACGCATGTGTTGCACATATAGTCGGTAACAGCATTCCAGGTTTTGTTTTTGCTTTTCTTTACTCTTGTAATTGGACTGTAATTTTACGTTAGTTTTAAACATCGTCTCAAAAGATGAAATTTACATCTTGTGAAGTACAATTCAGTTCCTCGTTTTTCAGATTCCGAACTGATAAATGGAACTGTTTTTGACCATGAAGTGGACGATGGAAATTCTTTTGGTTATACGGAATCTAAGCCGTATTCCACAGCAGATGCTGCAGCTCGTTCTCAGAAAATTCATGGACTACTGCGTAGTATTGATGAGAAACGTAACAAACATTTGGAGGTGTTTAACTTGTTCCTGCTTTTCCTATTGTTAGTTACCACTGATTTTTTAATGGAAGTGATTTAATCTGTCGAATTTTAAAGGCGGATAATAAAATTGGTCGAGTGACAGAAGGTGGCCGAAGTGCTTTAACGTTATCAACATATTTTAATCCGAAAAAGCGAGCACCATTTGAATGGCAACGATTAGAAAAGAAAATTGGTAAGAGTAGTTTTGTGAAATCTCGAACAGACTTTTTTATGATTTCATTATTTTTTGGAAGTAATGGAGATTTATCATTATCAGGAGAAGAGCTCTGACAAATATCTGGAAGTAGTAATGCAGGAGCCACTTGTATTATCATCAGGAGGTAGCGCATTTTCCATTTGCTAAGTTATTCTTGATAATTTACGATATTCTTTTGAAATCACTATACGTATTACACTGAATCAAGCATCAGAATCGTATTATGTATTTTGCACGAAATGCTTATTTCATAGGATCCGGAAAATTTGGTACGGTGTATGTGGTGATGAATTTAACTGAAAATTGTTTAATGGCAATGAAACAAATTCGTATTGAACGCAATGACAGGGCCCTGTTATCTTTGGTTGATGAAGTGGAGAACTTGAGTTTATTAGATCATCCAAATTTGGTCAAATATTACGCAGTGGAAGTTCATCGAGTATATTCATCCTATTTATTTCTTTTTTTTTTTTTTTTTTTTTTTTGATTAAAAACCAATCAAAAAGATTTTCATGTTAAAAGTTTTCCATGTTTAAGTTTACCATTTCTTACAGGAAGAGTTATTTATTTTTATGGAATATTGCCCCGAAGGAACACTTGAAGAAGTATGTCGCGAAGGCTTATTGGATATGCGATGTGTTCGGCGATATACACATTTTCTGTTAAAAGGAGTTGAATATATTCATATGAAATTAATCGTTCATCGAGATATAAAACGTAAAGCAGTTTTACTTTAGTCCTTTTATTCATTACAAGAATTATTTTGAATTACATCAGATAGACTGTTGTGAAACAGAAGTTTTTTAATTTCAAGCTGCGAACATATTCCTTGGGAAGAGAGATGTTTTGAAACTTGGCGATTTTGGAAGTTCAGTGAGATTGAAAAATGGTACAACAGCTTGTGGTGAAGTGGCTGAATGGGTAGGTACACCAGCTTATATGGCTCCGGAAGTTCAGACACTTGGTGGGCGTACAGAAGTGAATGGCAGAGAAGAGCTTGTTGGATATGGTAGAGCAGCCGATATTTGGAGCGTTGGCTGTGTTGTTCTGGAAATGTGCACGGGGAAGGTCAGTTCTGTTGTTATATACTCGTGGTGTTCTGGTCAAGAGTGTCTGTAAGGTAACCTAAATCCAACCCAGGTCACAATATATTAACAATAGTGCTTTTGAAGCACAACCTCTTTGCAGGACTACTTAAAATGTGCGCACTTAAAAATCATTAACTTGAGCATATTCCTGCAACCATTGAATAGACGGTGAATATTATTCTTTAAAATTTCTCGATACTTTATGTTTGGCTTTGCTTTGAATTTATTGCTTTACACTCTGTTTTATTTTAGAAGTTGATGCTGTAGACTTTTTTAATCTAGGTAGATTTAGGAATTGACTTAATTAAGTTTCCAGTTTCAGCCTCCATGGCATGAATGCGAGCAAGTGCTGCAGGTTGTTTTTCGTGTTGGTAGTGGTATGAAGCCAACAATACCACAAAGCGTACAAGCAGATTTAACATGTTATTCATTTTTGGATCGGTGCTTTCAAATTGAGCCAAGCAAACGAGCTACTGCTGAACAGCTTCGTAAAGATCCATTTGCTGATATAAATGTCAGTATGTGCATAAAGAACTTGTAAAATTAAATATTAAATTTTAAGTCCCTTTTCATAGATGCACGATTAAATTTATTCCTTTTTTTTTTTAAAACTCTCAGCTCATATGTGATATTATAAATATTTTATCGCCGTTTGACATGTTTCTTTATCGTAATCTTCCTTTTTTATATATATATATTTTTGCTTCTTTGATTTTCAGGTTGGTGAAAGTTGTGACTGGAGAAATTGATTCTGTTAGTGATATCATGACCGAATGCTCACAGTATAACTGTCAAGAGTTCTCAAATATTGCCTTGTAGGAATAAATGTATTATTTTATTGGTTTCGTGTCTTGAGATCTGCAGTACTTCCATATGTTTATACAGTCTAAAAAAAGTTACAGAATTGCAATTAGAACTAAAAATTCTTGAAGTTATTAATCTTATTCCTCCATGCGATATATTTTCCGGTGTACTATACGTACTTTTTCAGTAGATTGTGTTGTTCTCTAATGTTAATTAAGCCGAAGGTAAATTGATGTATGATTTTTGTTGTAAAAGCAAGTAGTCTATTGTTGTGTACAATTTGTGTTAGGATTTATTAACCGATGTCATTTTAATAAGGTTTACATCTGGGTGGAAAATTCATATGCTATATTTTAAGAACTGGCATTATGAATTAATGGAAATAATGGCTCAAGACGTTTGGGACTGCGCAGACTGTTTTGAACTTCAAAACGAGCAAATTATATTTTTAAAACTTATAACACAAAATGAGTTCTTCCATTGTAAACTAGAGTGAATCAGAATTAAAATAAATGAATTTGGAATTCGGGACATGCTTAGAATGAGACTAGCGAAGTCTTATAATCCGTAAAATTTCGGAAACTGATGTTTCTTACAAGAACTAATTAAACAAAGTGACACGGTACTACTAAGAAGTAATGGGGATGATTAGCCACTGATGCAAATGGGATCAAATATTCCTTGCTGAATGCTACGTTTGAATCGTAAGAACTCGATTTTGCAAATCAATCTCTTCATTTGCAAAACAATATTTGTAGGTCGTATTAAGTGACCAGCAGGATGTATCAGTATCTGCCTCGTTGTTCTACGTCGAATGCATTACTTCGTATATTTCGAACATATAGCTTAAGGCGTTGTTATTCGCCAATGTTTACTGAAACTACATCATCGGAAATATCGAAACCGAAAAGCAGTGAAGTGCAAAAAAGGAAGGATCCGACTGTGCTTGAGGTATTGCTTGTTAGTCATGTTGATTATTAAAAATTTTAGTCTAATAGGGAATGAATAAGGAAAGGAACAATGAATAGTTGAAATAGTGATTAAAATTTAAAAATCGAATTTTTTTAACCAAAATGCACATCTGATGAAAGGCCACTTGCTAGTAGTAGGAAAAAAGAATGGTGTGAAAGTTGGAAGCAGTTGGGAGATTCTTAATGTCATTATCCAATAGTTCTCGTCAAGTTCATCAGATTCTCTTTTTTTAAGCTCTGTTTTCTAGGAGGTTGATGTTAAAAACTTACCAAGAGCTGAGAGGAGACATGTTGAAGAATTTTTAAAAATGAGCGAAACAAGAGCAGTTGCTATGCAAAAACTGAGTTATAAGGTAAGTAAATACCCCCATTTTTTTACTTATATTAAGCTAATTTATTCCTAGTGAATTATGGGGCTTAGTTAATTCCCTTCAAGTCATCATAATCTTGTAATCGGGGAACATTTTAAGTTGAATGAGGCGGAAGTTCAAACCACTTTTAACTTTAATTAGTGAAAGCCTTGTTATTGTAGAAATGCCGATTACTTGTTGTCTTAAATTGTGGTTCAAAGCTCTAGCCTTTTTGCTGTAGAAAGAAAGAAAGGAAGGAGATGAGGAAATGAAAAAGAAATGAATTTCACAATTTCCTATTTTTTGCTTTTCATTACTTTTTGCTCCTATTTCCAGAATCTGGCGACATTTCTTGTGCTATTTGGTTTAGCAGTGGGAGTTTATTCATACACCTATACTGGACTCAAGCAAGAAACGTTTCTTGAAGAAATTGATGAAGAATTGGCAGCAGAATTAACCGAAAAATCGAAAGAAAATTAACTTGAATGTATGTTTTTAAGTGGGAAAAGTTTATCGTCATAATCTCCAGTCTCTGATGACAATTTGGTTGCTCTAATTATTAATTCATTGCAATGATACGTTATGAAAAAATAAAAAATTCACTATAAGTACCTCTTAAATCATTTATCGCATGTAATGACTTTGTAATGCATACTACTTCGTTAACTTTTTTCCTCTCATCCTATACTTGTACACTAGTGCCCTTCAACGGATATCTTGAGAAAAGTATGTTTGAATAATTGTTTGGATAATTTTTTGCTTTTTCAATTACCTTAGTCAATAATCAACAAGTTTCTTCTTGCTAATGTGGAAGAAAACTTAAATTTAAATTAAATTTTATGCTTCTTTTTCTTTTGTTTTGTAATGCATGAAAGTGGAAAATTACTACGCTTTATGTACAATCATGTTGTTTGGAAATAATAGAAATTGTATGTTTTTAACGACACAATATATGAAAAGATCAATATTACGTTGTGTTACCTTTAACTGAGTCTTTAAGTTTCTCTTTTCTTTCTTCCCGAGAAGCTGAGGGAAATTTTCGGAATTTAATAATATAATATTTCAAAGAGATGAGTGAAATCTTGACATTGTTATGAAATGGAAAGAAAGAGGGGGAAGAAGTGTTTTTCTTATAATATAGTAAATTCGACAAATTAAAATTTCAATCTCATGAATGAGGTGCAGTCTTCATCAATATCCTAATATGCTAGTTCTATTTCATGGTTGAAGCTAAGAAAGAAAGATCGAACTTCGTTGAACAGTTTATTGCAAATAGACAGCAAGTGGATAGGGCAGGTTTGTTGCAACTTAAGGCTTAAACAGTAAAATTTAGTTAGAGAGTATTAGAGATGATATGAAGACGAGAGATTTATTTTGATAATTATTTGGACTAATGGGTAGTGATGAAGATATTTCTTGTATCGGAATTTGGGGACTTAAAACTGTATTGAAATTAAGTTCAGTTGTTTCATGATTTCTGGTAAAACAAAACTTTAAGAAGTTTGATCATTATAAAAGTAATTATAGGTAAATTTTCCTTTAAAGAAGCTAATCTAAATGTATTTGTTTGTGGTCACCTTTTCTGCTGTTTATTTTTTTGTCACCTTTGGATTGTGTTTTGTTATTTCCAATCATTAGGCGTTTCTTTCTTTATCAATAAATTTTTAAATAATTACTCATTAATTTATTACCATTTCCACTGTCTGTTTTTTATCTCTTTAATTTAAAAAAAGTAAATAATTAAAAACAGAAAACGAAGAAATCTTTGCAATTGTATTTGTTCGTTTCATCGCTTTTTTATTATTACCATTTTATGTTTATGTTTCAGTGTTTTTTGTCTTCTGTTCGTTATTTTTCTCATCATTTTGAACGTTTCGTTTACTCCAAATGTTTTCTTTTTTTACTTACAACAGAAATGTTATAACACATTTGGTATTTTTTTTAAATTCGATTACTTAAATTTCACTTTACTTTCGTGACTGTAATATGTTAATGGCAAGCGAATGTTCGTGATGTAAGTCGCCTTTTTGACTATGTTCATCATCATTTTGATTTTTTAGAATTTCGCTTTTTCCACTTTTTGTTATTAAATTCATCCCAAAGTTACTAACTGTTTTATAATTAGAATTTAAATTAGAGCCATAAATAAATTTCTTCTCCCCTCGTTACAGTTACAGGTTGTCTTTATCCTTTATTACATGCATTTTACTGATATTTATTACTGATGTTAAAATCCCTATTTATTTCTGGTTGTTAATATCAATTGTTACTAACAATATTTTGAATTATTTTTCATTGTTCACGTTATACTTTCCATTTTCACATAACAGTAGCATTTTTTATTGTCTATGAATAACTCCGTAGTATATTTTATTGTTTGAATAACAGTACTGGATACTTTCATTGTTTCTTCTGTGATTGCACTGAGTAATACATCTCTGCTTCACAAATTTTCAGTGCTAGATACTTCTTTTACTTGTTTAGCTTTTGTCCAACATTATTTACTGTATGTAAGTTTTCATTGATACATTATAGGTCAATAATTATTGAAGTATAAATTATAAATAGCTCTTAATTCATGAACTATTATGCATACTAGTGAGGCGTTACTTAATAACGACCGATACAATATTACTTGTTATTTAAATTCATAAATTTGTTGAGACCTGAGAAGCTTCTTGATTAAATAAAGTCATTTTGTGGATAATTATTTGTCAAAGTAAAATTAATTATGTTGAATTGGTTACTGATCAAGAATTTCACTACAAAAAGAAAGTGAGATTAATATCCAGAGGACCAGTCCGATGTATAAAAAAAAAATCTTAATTATAAAAGAAAAAAAAGCCGATGTATAAAAAATCTTAATTTTCACTACTTTTCTCACTTTTTTCACTTTTCTCACTATTTTATCAATTGTTCCGCCACTTTATTAATTCAACAAAAATAGCAGCAATGGGGTGCTACTTTTTAGCAATAAGTTTATCTTCATTTACGCACTGTAAACAATGCACTTCTCAGTACCACCACCTTTCACCTCCGAAATTATCATATTGCAGAAGTAATTCAGTGAATATTTTTTTTCCAATCTTTTTACTTTTATGCTCAACTCAACTGTAATAGACAATGAATCCACTTTCCTCTTAATGAAAGTTACTAAAAAAGAAATCATTAATTTAATTTTCAGCATATTTCTTAATTCCTGTTCTATTTACTCCAAGTATTATTCTTCGTCGATACTTTCTTAAAATGGGACTAAAAGTTAAAGAAATATAGCTAAATAAACAAATACTCCAACAAATGAAAGGTCAGGGACAAAAAAAGTGAGGTTCACGACAGGAACTCAAGTTTTTTACCTAGTAGGATTAAAAGTACCTAATATAAGCTTAAATTGTCTATTCCGTGCATTGATTAAATAAAGTCTAAATAACTAAGTGATGACTCATTCCACCAAGTTAAATTTTCTAATACACTGAATCTGAATCTGGCTGAGGATGAACTCGGAGAGCAATCCATTCTAGTATATATCAAGTCGTGATATATCACAGATTTTAAGAAATCCGCATCACATCATCGGTGCAATTAACTCCTACCTTATATTATTTATTACACACGTAGGTTAAAAATTAAGTAAGACTGTTTCATGCGAATAACATTTTTATTTTGTAAAAATTCTAAAAGAAAAAAAATTATAAATTTTTAGAAGGAAGTTGCAAAAGATGCTCTTGGGAACAAATTTTGATTGAAAGTTGATGTTGCAAGGCTCAATTTTCAAGATTTTCATCTTCTTAATTTATCACCTGAACAGAAATATCAGCAGTTTCATAAGACAAGACTTTCTCTTAAAAATGGAACAGCTGAAACCAATGATTCATATTGCTATATGCTATTGAAAAATAACAGCAGAAAAAGATAACATGAAATCCAAGAAATTTCTAAAATAATTTTGGCTTAAATTTTTTCTTAATTCATCTCAGCAGTCCTTTACAGGATTCCCTTTGTTTTTTACTTCAACAAAAAAATTTCAGCAATTTCAACTAATGTATAATATATATTGATATGATATTTCCAACGATTCCACTTAAACTTTTTGCTGAGTCGATATTAATTGTCCAGCATAGAAAAACGTTAACGTAACAGTAGAAAAGAAAATTATTGCATATAGTATATCAAGTTTCAAATAAATAAATTATCCCAAAACTTTTGCGTGGTCTAACAATTAATTTCTATTATGATTTGAAAAAACTCAAGGCGATAGTTTGAAAGAACATGTAAATCGAAGGAACTAAATGACTGAGAAAATCAAAAAGTTCGAAAAAACCATGTATAACTTAACTTTCAAAAAAAAAAATTGCTCAGATCGAGCGAGATATGAAAAGCCCTCCTTCAGGGAATCCATCGTTGAGGATTTCATGTACCACTTGATTTTCTTTCCTCTTCGCAAAAATCAAAAAGTGATGATGTACCTAGCACGAGCTGTGGAACCATAACATGAGAACTCTCAAAAAAGTTACTGGAATTCAGCGGAACTAACGAAAAAAAAAATGCAGCAGTGAATAACTGAACATCGAATGTAGGAAGCATGAGATACCATCGATAATAAGTTAGTACATCATTCCAGTAGATTAATCTAAAGAATATCGAGTTTTCTACTCTCGATGGTATTGTTTCAGCAGTCGCTTTTGTTAATTAAGTTTGCAACCTGTCACTCAATCCTTTAGAGAAAAACTTATAAATCACTCCTCCAATGGTTCTTATTTGAAATGAGCACATTTATACCAAAGAATAAGACCAATAGTCATTGCATCATTGGCCATCTTTCTAAACTTTCTACGAAATTTTTATTCGAAAGTGTTCGTCATATTGTACGGAACGATGACCAACAAAATACAGATATTATCGTCGGATCCGTAATAGTCTTGACATCGAATCAAATTTCTTTTAGCAAAGATAAACTTGCCACGATGTAAAGATTCTTTGAATCTTTAAAAGACGCATAAGTTGGAGAATTTTTTTTTAACTGGAATATGCAATTAACGAGAAATATAAAATATAAATGTGAAAAACGAATTCTCTAATTCAATAAAGAGAGGCATTTTGCAGGAAAAAATTATCATCAAATCAAGTTTTATTTGCTTCCTAAAAAAAGGAAATTTTGAAAAAAGAATTGTGGAAATGTAATTTGCAAGGTCTTTAACTGGAAACACTGTCGTGACTGTTTTATGAGCAATTGTTACTGAAGTACTGGTATATAGAAATTCAATTTCCATTGAGTAAAAGAATACATCTGGAAGTAACGATGAGAAGGAATGCTAATGGCCCAATTCACATTAAGATTGGCATTTAAAATGTGGCGTGAGATATGTATTGCAGATAGTTTTTGTACCTAAATACAAAAAAAAAAGTAGAAAATAACCAGTAGAAATATGCTGTATTAAATGAGACAGATTAAGAAAAAAGTAAACATGAAGTTAAAGGAGAAAGAAATAAATAACGCAGAAAGTTAGTCAAGACTTTAAGATATATTTATAGCGAGCTATTGAGTCATCTTTTTGAGAATGAGAATTCCTCACTTCAGGTTCTTTCTATAAGTCAGAGCCACTATTTACTATATTTCCGTTGCAACTCTCACCTTTCATCCTCAAATATACACCTCATGAAAAACTTATTTCTAAACTCTGAAAGGAATATTTCCACTGCTCTTCGCCCAAAATAATACATTACTGACATTGCGTTAGAATCAAACCATTTCCGAACAAAGCTTACTAAATTTGGTCCTTGTTTTGTTGGTTGATAATCTTCTTGACTGGACTGTTGTGAGAAATTTTGGCTGTGTGGAGCTTATAAAAGGCCTAGTCTTTACTTTGTGGCAAGTTTATCTTTGCTAAAAGAAATTTGATTCGATATCAAGACTATTACGGATCTGACGATAATATCCGTATTTTGTTGGCTATGGTTCCACACAATATGACGAACACATTGGAATAAAAATTTCGTAGAAAGTTTAACATGACTGAGCTGCTTTTTGATCAAACGAAACCTCAAAATGACTTTAAGCCTTTGCATGCATGATATAACAATTTTTCTTCATTTTTTTTCGTCCGACTAATTTATTCATTTCGATAATTCCTCCGAGTTCCAGTAACTTTCTTGAGAGTTCCTCATCTTATCATTCCACAGCTTGTGCTAGGTATTTCCGTACAATCATCTCCTAAAATTCAAGTAATTCCCCTGCTAATCAGAACTTTTGTCTAACTTCTAACAAATCAAGGTTTTCTTAAATCTACGGTGATATGTCTTTATCTGGCTTGAGGTCAGATAACGATTACCTCTTTTGTCCTGTAGTGCAATCCTCAGATACCAACCAGCTTTAGACTGAAGGAAGATGAAGTCTGTAAGCCAGAACCTTATGAACAAGCGAGTGAATGATTATCTGATACTGGTGATAATTATATCTGTAATCAACAGCATCCTTCCCTTGCTATTTTCTACATGAAGCACAGAATGAGAACGATGAGTTATTTAGGCGTGAAGATGATAACAGTTTCAAAATATACAGTTACAGTTATCAGAACACCAGCTTTTATCTTCAGCATTTCATCTGTTGCTTCCCGTTGTCCGATATTTATGAATTAGAAAAGCTGAAAGTTTAATTAACGAGAAGTTTAGATGTGGGACGAATGTGTCATAAAAGCATCATATGAAAATATAACTAAAACTGATAAAGAAAATTCAACAACTGGCAATTACCAGTAACTTCATGCTACAACATTATTATATACCATCATTAATCAACTGGAATTTTTGTAGCGAAATTATAATTCACCGTATAATTGGATTTCGCAGCATTTTGCTCCTATAATTCAAGGGAAGAAAGGTACTAATATCATCTTCTGTGCAATGTTCATTCAGCTTATAATGCCGGAAACGAGCGGTGTATTTGATTGATCACTTTTACCATTGGTAACATTTGAGGAATATTTGCAATTAAGTAATTAAGATAGAGCCGTAGATGTGTATTTATTTCTAATTAGAAAAAAGGGAGAAAAATTTTTTTCATCTGCAAAGAAGTTATGTTAGAATTAATTATCATCTCTTCTGCTGATATTATATACTGATATGATGATAGCTGATTGTCCTCAATCGAAATGAAAAGAGTTCAAATAAAAAATAAAAAAATTTCAAATTCCAAAACAATCAACATATCTACCTGCATAAATTGAATACCCTCGGCGTTTCCAGGAAGACATTCTCATAAGGAAATATATTCGTACTGCCAACATTCTGCCATTCGGTTACTTACGAATGCAAAATCGAATAAAAGAAAAGGGAAAACAAAACCTTATTATGCTTCTCTGATCTGGTTCTTTCAATTTTGTCATTCGGCCAACTGCTACTGTATCGATGGATCACTGCAGTGTGAATCTACCAAAAATCATTGAAGACATTTATGATCAGAATTACAGACAACAGAAATTATATATGCATTTGTATACAGATACAGGTGCAATGATCCTCTTATTTATCAGGCTATTATAGTAATATCTCACAGTCAACTACGGTACTTTTTGATAAATATCTCTCAAGCTAGCAAAATAATGAAAACCTGATTACGGTGAGTAATTTTCTTTTGATTCTCTACTGAAACACTATAAAATCCGGATCTTATTTCTGTTTTAATGCAAATACATTTTCTTGGTAAGTTACAGCCAATATCAGAAAGAACATTTCATCTTTAAACCTTCTATCCAAGGGTCCAGAAGAGAAAAAAAAGTGTTTAAAAATAAATTTCAACGAAGCAGTGCTTGTGAGATATGGTAGAGATCGAACTGCGAACTATGGATCACCAGATCAATCAATCATTATTGAGAAAATGTTCAACTCGTCTTTACCCAAGTAACTAGTTGAATTTTAAAATACATATACATATATGCATATGTGGCGAGAGAAAAAAACGAAATAAGCAGATAATCATGCCATTGATAAGTGAGAACTGAGTTAATGATTGAATTCGCTGTTTTCTAAATTTCAATTTCTCTTTTCCTTCATTTTGAAATGCATTTTAGGGACTAATACCTATCATTTTATCGTTCAGGTAAAAATCAAATCATTTATTTGTACTGGTAATTTTCATACAATTACAAATGCTACAAATGAGGAATTAATTTTTGCATACATATTTCATATCATATTTTAGCATGCAAATTTTAAGTTTGATAAATTCCAAATGAGATATCTTCATTAACAATTATTCATCTGCAAACTGTAGTTCTCATTAATTCTTTTGAACGATAATCGAGGTGTGTTTTAAATGTTTGACGAATAAAACTTTTTCACAACATTTTGCCTGGATCAAGTGTCACGAATTAACAACCGGCTTGAAATGTACAATCTTGAAGTCATTGATCGATTTTCTCCAAACTTTGACGGAAAGGCAAATGCAAGAGACCTCGAAGATAAGTGCCAGCTCCTTGCAACCGTGAAATTTCTTTTTTTTAAACATCAATTCTTGAAAGCATTAGAGACGAATACTATAGCAACTAAATTATTACAAATTGTGACATTTCATTACTTACTGTTGATGGATATTAATTACTGAAGCTAGAACGGTGACATTAAACGACGACAGTTGACTTCTGATCTCATCGAATCAAATCGCAGTGATGAAACAAACGATCTAACAAATCCTTCTAGCTGTCAGCAATGAGTTACTTTTCCCATGCCAGGAGGAAAAATGATAGATTACTTTCTTTTTTAAATTACAGTGGCGAGGAATAAATGAATCATGCATTTAGATTTAGACCAATCTTGGGAAATTTTTTCGTTATTAATGAATTAATTAATCTGATAAAAATTACAACCATATATCAGGAATGATATTGTAATAGATTGCTCTTGATTACTAGTGATATGATAATGATACCACATAACTGATAGTTTATGCATTCTTGATGAATATGCTTTTACAGTGAATTAGAATATTTTTTAACCATCTGCAATTTACAAGCAATAATTTTACAGTAGTCGAAAGTTTCTAATCCAAGTGTACCAAAAGTGAAGCTCAGCCACATTGATCAATCTCGAAACCTCATATAAAAAAAGCGTAACATACCACTACTGGATTAGAAAGTTGAAAATAACACTTTAGTAAATAGTGTGAACTTTAAGTTATAAATTACTTAAGCAAGCTAAATATTGCTCTGTGTTATTATATAAAGCTATTTTAGTCCAGTGATATCGCCTATCAATATGATAAACATATTGATTGATGATTTATTAAATTGTTGTCAGGGATTGGTTAGAAAGATACGGAAATACATCGCAATATCAACCAACCAAAGCTAAAACTGTGTTGTAAACAATGCAGCATATGGTTTGTTATCTATGATCATGCTGATACAGGCGTATCATTTAGTGAAATGTCTGGAAATTTTGACATCAAATTCCTGCACACCTGTTTTTCTCTAAAAAGTTCAGTAAAGTTTGGTAATTACTAGTCAGATAGTAATATGCTTCCATCGCTCTTTCATCCTTAATTCTCTTTTTTCTTTTCAGAAGTAAAGAATAACTTTTGTTATGTTTGGAATTTATTGCAAATTAGACCATGCAGTCATGTAAAGAACTGCTAAATTCCAAATTTTACACTTAACATTAATCGATCCTCAGCATCCATTATTACACTATACTTTAAATCCTTCATTTCTTGCACAGTTGAAAATTAATAAGTTACAAAGATAGTGTTGCTACCGCCAAAAGTACAGCGATAGTTTCATATTGCAAAAGATGAAAAATTGCTTGCAGCAAGAAAACAATGCATGAAAAGTTGATCTTTTAAAAATTTACCACTTCCTGAAATTATTAAAGGGAAATTATAAATGAAACATTAATTTATGGAAGAAATATAAAATAATAATTCCGAGACCACTAGTGAATATATTATAAATTAGTTAATTAAAAGGGGAAAGAGAGGAATAATATCCTATTCATATATGTGACAAGAGCTATCTCCTGTTAAATTAATTCACATGGAAACAGCTGGATGAAGATTTTGCTGTTTTACAAATCTTTCGAAAATATCATGTTATAAAATCGAATACTAATTTATTCATAGTAAGATATCACAATTTTTTATATAAAACTATCAAAAAGAAGCTCATGGAAATTTGTTTTGAAAAGGGATGAACAGAATTATCAAGTGCTCTCTCAACTATCGTGATACATTTCGGTGATACACTTAACAAATACCTGAACACCTGTCCCTATTAAGTGCTGCTTATTATTATGCACTTTTGAACAATTCGAAGCAACTCTGTTACGGTAATTATGTGCTTGTAATTAAGAAACAATCAATGCAGTGACCCCTATGAAATTATAATTATATACTCAATTGGACAGATAGTTAAGAAAATGTTTCACTTAAGTAGGATCAATCAGAATTTTTACTCACAAAGAACTAAGGTGGGATTGGAAATATTCCATTTTTCTTTATAAAAAATATTGGTCTGGATGTGATACGATAACAGTTAGCTTACTGATAAGATATCATTTCGCTTGGTCATAAAAACGTAAAAGGACTAATAATTACTTCATAGCTAAAAAGATTTAGGTTAAGGATTGTCAGATAGTAATTTGATTGTATGCCAGAGGAATAAGGTGGATTGACGGATGCAAGTGAGCGGTGTTAGTAATTGATGAGAGATCAGGTCATCAACCGGAGCTTCTCGTTGCTGAATTTATTTCACCCATTCCTTATAGCACCACTTCGGACAACAATCCTCAACTTCGTCCATTCTGCAATCACTCCGAGAAATGAGTGCTTCTCCGTAATTAATCGATCTCACTCATCTCTCATCTTACTGCTACCACAAATTTCCTTTCCTTTTTTGTACAGTTGCACTTTTCAGTAGCATAATTACCTCTAGCTACGATTCATTTACTGCTATTGTTAACTTTTCCAAATGAATTATTTGCAAGTAAAGGAGTTATGCATTGTGTGTTGTTTGTTTAGAAAATTAATTTGAGCGATTACTAAAGAATGATAAAATAGATCATAACTATGCGTTCATAAAATTTCTCTACCTGAGTCTTTAGACAAAATTACGGTAGACTGGAATGTAAAGGTAGCTTGTTAGTTAGATAACATTTTTCGAAAGCAGCATGTCAGCTTATCAGTTAAGAAAAAAAATAATAAACGGAATAATTTAACAATTTCTGCTTTTTCTGATCAATAAAAACCAACTGATCTTTGGGATGTTATCACCATAAAACCAAAACTTACTTAACTGCTATGATTTCCCCAATTTTATGACTTTATTTTTAATATAATGACATTTTAAATCATTATGAAATCATGACAACTTTAGCTGATTAGTAAATAATTTGACGTGACAGTTTTTCTCTCGGATTTTTCAATAAATTCGTTTATCTCTGGTCTGACAGGTTTGATAGCCCTGTAGTAATTGAGAAAGCTACTGTTACGAAAAAATTTGTTTTTCCGACCTTCAACCAATCTTACCGTATCCCTCATTGAATGTTCTTGCATCACGGATCCTTCTTGTCCTGTAACCTTCCTAAAGGTAAAAGTTAGCCTAATTAAAGAATAGAAGTGCTTACTATATGGTAGCGTGATAGAACGTTTCAATGTTTACTTTTTCTTATATCAATCATATCTATGCCATCTCTTTTTCTCTAAAAAAATATAGTTCGCTTCAAATTTAATCAGAATATCTTGAAATGAAGTATTATCTTGGGACGTTTCGATAATTAGTTTATTGATAGTGATATCAAGGAAGCAGCTGTATCATACCTGTCAAGTATCTTCTGCCTCAATTAATAGTTATTTGTCCAAGAGTAAGACTAATAGTAACATACAATGTAGCGTAACTGAACAACGATTAGTTAGTTGTTAACGGATAGATAGTATCGCTTTACGGACGATGCCACTCTTTCGGCAATTAATCTTCGCACTTTCTCCGACGGCTAAGCTTTTTCAACAATTTCCTTCAATCTTTTCAAAAATTTTTTTAGCAATTCTGTGTGCTATTGATTTCTTACTCATTTGAATGAAAATTTTAGTACTTAAATTTGAAATGTTCCTGGGCAACTAAATGGTTTAATCCATTTTCCTTTGGTGCATTTCCCTCTCCTTATCACTTTTATGAATGATAATGACCAGTGATAGCTTATTGATACTGTTTTATTTATGAATAATAGCAAATTACTGTTTGCTCATCCAAAATATCACATTGTAGAATTTTTTGTGGTTTTCGCATTTTAAGAAGCAAGCTGCTCAAAATTTTTGAATGTTTGGACTCATCATACATATAACTTGCCAACCGCTATTAAATTTGAGATTGAAATCAAAATCAGGATGAAATGGCCAAGTTTCTAAAGGTTCTATTATATCAGCATCACACAATAATTATTTCTGGCGTGTGCAAGATCTTCCTCTTGTTTTTTTTGCTTCTATTACAACAATTAGTCAAATATCAACCTTTTAATTGATTATATGAATCATAAATATAAAAGCATTGCCGACTAAAAGCTCTCTGCATTTGTTCATTTTACTACTATTTATTTTTCGCTCCAAAAAGGAAATATATCAGTTGTGTTAATCAGCAGCACTAATTAATATTTGATATTGAAGTGTCTTAAAATGATAAAACTTTTCATCGTTATCATGTAAAATGCGTCTTATATTTCCATTTATTGTTAGATTTCTTTTCTTCCCAAATTTTTTTAATTTACAACTCTTTTAATAAAGAATAGCTATGTTGTTGCGCAATAGAATATCCAAATGAAACACAAACTTTATTTCCGATTTCTTAAAATTTTCCTTTCAAGCTTTAAATGTTATCTCTATCAATACTTTTAGCGGTGTTTGTAAGAATAATTAAAAATGAAACTTTTCATACAAATTTGAGAAAAGTTTTTACCCACCAACCAGGGCAGTACCAATTCCACCGTTTCAAAAAGAAAAAAAACATTCGAGAAATGATGAGAAGCCGTTCATCTCCCTAATACTACTGCATGATGATAATAATTTCAAAACAACCTGTCGTTGTATGGTAATGTGCTATCTGTAATCTCCTTTCAGGAAGTTCTCAAATAGCCCTTTTTGAGTGATTTGATATCTCAGGCTTTTACATAATTTTGAGCCCTTCTTTTAATTTTACTCATTTTCACACCTTGATTGGACTTATATCATCGCGGTATGTGGTGAATATTGATAAACTACACTTAGATACAGGGGTGTAATATCTTTTCACTTCTTTAAAAGAGAACATTTGCCATTATCAGAGCGATGATATCATTTGCTGCATTTTCATGATGATTATTTTTCCGGATAAATACTCCAGGGCGAAAAATCAGGAAGGAAAATGCGGCTGCTATACTGGTTAGCAGCCGTCGTCTGCTGCATTCCGGTGGCAATAGAAGCATGGAATATCTTCACATTTTTTTCCACGAAACAGGTAAATTATACTTGCTTGGCACAAACTAGCAGACTATCCTTGAAAGAGTTTTATTGTGATGTCTTTCATTCAAATAGTGCTTTTGTTTATCACTAAACTTATCATAAGAGTACAAGGTGAGTATGAACCAATCCCTCTTATCACCGATATGATAATAGCAGAGTGATTGATTAGAAAAACAAATTAATTAGGCAAAAGAAGGATTAAAAGTTTGGACCGCTTATCAGCAAATAATGACAGCAATAATTCGGATGATCTAGTGATAATTAGTCAAAAAAGTTATTGCTTGGTTGTATTTTTTTTGTTTGGAAATTTAATTATAGACTTATTTTAGCAAAGCAAACTGATAAGTTTGTATCCAAGTTCACCGTCAGAAACAGATCCGTCAATACTAAGGAGTAGACGACAAGCTTATCAAGTATACCAGGGAGGCGATAACTCAATTACAATGGATAAAACTGGCCAAGTCGAAGCTGGACCTTGGGGTCCTTGGTTCCTTGAAGAACAGTGCTCTAGGACATGTGGTGGTGGCGTACAGATGGAGCGAAGGACTTGCAAGTATGTTATCTTTCTGTGATATCATATCATTTGTGCTAAATAATATCACAAAGGTGGAATATTCGACGAGCACTGAAATAAATCGAATCGTTTCTTCCAGCGGCGAATGTAGCGGGCCATCGACACGCTATGTTTCTTGTAATATCGAGGAATGTGTCGGTAATGTTGTGGATTTCCGGGCTGCACAATGTTCCGAATATGATGACACGCCATTAGATGGCAACTATTACAAGTGGTTACCATATCCAGGAAAGAACAAATGTGAATTAACCTGCAAACCGGATAATGCCAATTTCTACTATAAGTGGGCCGACAAAGTAATTCCTTTTTTTCACTTTGCAAATTTCGTTATTAAGAAGATGCCCACTTTATATACTTCGTGATAGTATTGATAGCAAGTTATTTTAATTTTAGGTGATAGACGGTACGAAATGTGATCATCGTACCAATGATATTTGTGTGGAAGGAGTCTGCTTACCGGTTGGATGTGATAACAAGCTTGGATCGGGTTTTGTTGATTTTTATTTACATATTGAAAATTAACTGGAATTAAGTAAGCCATATCAGTTGTAATTCGAATCATATTTCAGCAATAAAAAACGACAAATGTGGTAAATGTGGTGGTGACGGATCGACATGTAAAACTGTCGAAGGCTACTTCGATGAACGTAACTTATCACCTGGCTACCATAACATTATTCGATTGCCAGTTGGTGCAACTTCAATTTCAGTAGAGGAAATGCACTCAACAACGAATTCCCTCGGTAATTTTACTCATTTGATACTAAACGAAAGATGAAAATGTTTTTTAACTAAACTGATCAATATTTCTCCTTAATGAACCTAATTTTTCATGAAAAATATATAATATAATTTTCAGCAATTAAGAATGCGACAGATCACTACTATCTTAACGGAAATTATCAAATTCAGTTGACTGATAAACACTTGGAAATTGGTGGCACATTGTTCGAATACGATACCCGAAAAAATTTAGATCATCCTTTCGAGAAGCTCACCGCTAAAGGACCAACTACAGAAGATCTTATCATTGCACTTCTTTTTCGACGAGGAAATAAGGTTTCTTGTTTCGAAATAATAAATTAAGTCATCTATCATTAAAGTAGCATATTCTTTCACCTTTCTATTAATATGGAATACGTCAAGGAAATGCTCAAAAACTTTCCGCCAAAATAGAAAAATATACTAATTACTGAATTTCTAACTTTAATAATGATGCAAGAGTAAAGATAATCAAATTATTTTCAAGTATTTGTAGAAGTAAATTTGAAAAGAGTAAAGTTGGTGAAGCCATAGGAAGCGAAAATCCATCTGCACTGAGCCCTCCCATTAAGCTAGCATTAACCTAATATAATTCATTAACTTATTTTATTTTAAACATACTACTTTTAGAATTATTTTAAATTCAAATTATTGAAGCACATAAATTTTGGAGTATTTTGTAATCTGAGATATTTATAGGATGGTATTATCAAATATGAATTTTCGGTACCATTAGAACAAGAAGTTCCATATCTGTATAAACCAGATCAGTGGTCATCATGTTCGGTCACATGTGGAAAAGGTAACATTGAAAACTTCCCTTAAAATTTCATTGTCATATCTAAAAAGGTGCGCAAATTCAAGTGCCAAAAATTACTATTGGTAGAAGCCAAGTTAGCAAATATTTGAGCATCTATTATACCTTGCATACTGCTGAAATTACCCCTACAAAAACAAGCAAGTACTTTTGAGGTACTGTAAAATACTTTACCTTATTTACAGGTGTACAAAGTCGTGTACCATATTGTATCGAGAGTGCATCAGGACAAAGAGTACCAGACGAAGTTTGTGATGAGCATAATGCCACCAAGCCTATTGCTGAGAAAGTTTGCGAAACTGTCGATTGTGAAGCAGAGTAAAGATTCTTTTTTGTATTATTTTAATAATTTCTGCACAGTCTCAATTTGATTGTGATTTTGGACAATTTTATATTAATGTAAAGCGGAGATGAAAAGAATACTGAAATTGAAACATTACTATTTATTAACAGTGATAGCAATAGCGATAATGATAATAGTAGTAGTTTTATGGTGTCTACTCACGCCACATATCATCAGTTCTAACTAAACAAACTGCTGATAACAACGGTCAAAAATTTCTCCTTCTAAATTATTACACTATTGTTGCATCAAGGAAGTTCTTTTCCTTTTTCAAATAATTTCAAAAAAAGGAGACTTCAAAACTTCACATTTTTTCTAGATGGTATCAAGGTGAATGGGAACCGTGTAGTGCCTCATGCGGTGAAAGTGGTACACAGTATCGTGTTGTCTACTGCCACCAGGTGTTTCTGAATGGTAAGCGAATCACCATTGATGACACTAATTGTTCCAGGGAACGTCCAGCAGTACAACGATCCTGCAACAGGTAGATTAATTACCTTCTCAGAAATAACACCATGTTTTCAACTGTATTTAGTTTAAATTTCACACACACACACACACATTCACACATACCTTTTGATGTTCGATATCTAAAAGCGAGAAAAATAGTTATAATGTGAAGAAAATATATCTGATAGAAAATTTTGAAATATTAGATTTTCGTGTCCGGAATGGCAAGCAGGACCGTGGAGTGCGTGTTCGGAGAAGTGCGGAAATGCCTTCCAGTATCGTTCGGTGACATGTCGAAGTGCGAAAGAAGGTGAAGAAGGGAAGTTATTACCGGCAGAAGCATGTAACGAACAAACTATGGAAACACAACGAAGTTGTAACTTGGGTCCTTGTCAAGGACTTCATTTCGTCACAACCGACTGGAAATTGGTTTTAATTATTTTCGACACTTTTAGAAAGATCAATGGTAAAGATAGTAGAAAAAATACAGTTTGGAAATATTGAAAAATAAATCAGAAAGTACATAACACACAAATTAATCCAACCAGGATTAATTAGTTATTTTGTGAATTTTTGTCTTTCAAATGATTTTTTTCTAATCACAACCATCCATTACTGTAAGCCAGAAATAAGATTATAAAGCCAAACAACATCACTTTGAACAACAGTTTGAACGGCATGTTCTCTTCTCAGTTTTCTCTAAAGCTTCCATAATATGAGAGCAGTTGCTAATTTTTATCAATTCATTATCACTGCTATATCAAAGAGATCACATTTTTTGAAATAAAAAAAAATGTATCAGGAATAAATGACATACGTTTAGTGTGAAAAGTGTAATGATACGGAAGAGCACCGGAATGTAACGTGCAGCGACATTAGCGGCCGGGCCTATCCGTTGGAGAAATGTGTTAACGAAAACTCCACTGAAATCCCAGTGGATGTACGACCGTGTTCCTCTCCACAAGTAATTCCATTCCCTCCTGTTATCCTCCCAAATGTTTCATTTGTTCAACTTTGCGTGGAATTTTTAGCCTTGCATTTACGAATGGCACACATCGGAATGGTCAAAATGCAGTACGGAATGTGGCCACGGACATAATTCAAGACGTGTAGTTTGCGCTATCCATCAACTGGATGATCTTACGGCAAGTCCTTAGCACTGTTAAATAGACAAAATGATATTAGGAGGTAGAAATTTTTTTTTTTTCTAGCCTAATTGAGCCTGTTGCAGATTTCCTCAGTTTATTTTCTTTGATCTTTGTTCACCTTCTTTAACTAATCTTTGAGAAAAACTCCATAAACTGTTTACAGATTGTGAATGATTGGCACTGTAGTTCAGAAAACAAGCCAGAATCAACAAAAAATTGTACAAATGAAGAGAAATGCAACGGAACCTATTATACAGGCCCTTGGAGCAAATGCTCAGCAGAGTTAGTTTTCATAAGACACTTCATTTGAGAGAAATGAAATTTTCGGACTTTTTTGTTTAGTTCCAAGGAGATGAATCGTCGAATAACATAATCAAAATTTTATCATTCTCCTACTCACTTAATGATAGCAGTTGCTTCAGTTGTGGAGGTGGAACACAGAGTCGAATGATCGTTTGCTTGAATTACGATAAAAAACCGGTTCCTGAATGGTGTGATGAAGCAGAGAAACCGCCGGAAGAACAGGAGTGTAACCTAGAAGCTTGTCCAAGTATGTCCTTATTTCTTCACTTTTTGTTTACCACTTTTTCTATACCATAAACTTCATTCATATTATAACCATGCCAAATTATAGTTACCTGAAAGCATACTGTTTCCAATACCTGTGTAGTTTTAATGGTACCAAATTATATTTTGCAAGTGCAAGAATTTGCCAATTAATACTTATAATAATAGTTTAGCATGCGATGAGAGTGAATATGGTTGTTGTCCGGACAACATAACTGTGGCAAATGGACCATATCTAGCCGGATGTTCAAACTGTTCCAGTTCAGTATTTGGTTGCTGTAACGATAATGTCACCGAGGCACAAGGCATTGCCAAAGAGGGATGTCTTGAAGTTACTGAACAGTTCGAAGGAAGTGGGGAAGAAAATGAAACAACTACCAGTCAATCCGACAAACAGAGGTTAGTTTCTCGTCGTTTCTTAAAGTTTATTTCTTGTCTAGCTAGCATCTGTTATCTTTTATCATTCTGCGATATGTGTACAGAAAACTTTTTATCAGGAAGTGATATGTTTTGAAATTGCCATACCTCAAAGTAAATAAGCATAATCTCGCACTGATCCACCAATGATTACTCCCGATTGCAAAATAATTACCGAAGATACTACTGGAATAAAAATGGATAATGGAAAAAGGAGCAAGTGCTCATTCATCGATAATATAGCCGGCAGAGTAGGACCAGTATAAAATTATATTAATTTAATAAATACAATGCAGTCAGGAATACCTTTGTGAAGTAATGAATGACGAAAATGGTGAAAAGGTACTGATTGCCTGTGAGAATGGCACTATTGAAAAGATGTTATTGGATGGAGGAGATTTGCTTGCTAATTACACTTACGATAATGAGACCAGCAAGCACTGTTCCAAGACTGAATTTGGTTGTTGCTCAGATTGGACAACCCCGGCAGAAGGAAAAGACAATCAGGGCTGCCCTCAGTTCGTGCTCGGTATCTCTTATTAATATTATGACATGGTAGCAGCCAGGTTGCCAGGTAGTCGGTCAGCCATAATTATTTGGTTGGGACCATTACAGAGGAGCGCTAATTGTCTGACCATTATTAGCAAACAGATATGGGATATTGTGTAAAGGAAGAGAATACATGTAATATGAACTGAAGGTATGTGTAATGAAACAAATTATGGTTGTTGCCCGGACGAAGTGACGCTAGCTCGAGGCTCGAACTACGAAGGTTGTGGTGAACCAACCTGTGCTGCATCATTGTACGGTTGTTGCAAAGATCGTAAGACAATTGCTTTTGGACCACACTATGCTGGTTGGTTTTTAAAGCTTCTGCTTTTTCTCTTTTTCCAGTATTGTAGTTCACGGATGTAGGATACAATCGTTTTACAATAGCATTTCTTGTCTCCTATTATTAGCTACTGTAATTCAAGGTTGCGAACGTTCATCATTCCCGTGTGAGTTGTCCACTTACGGTTGTTGTCCAGATGGTGAAACGGCAGCACTGGGAAAGAATGGTACCGGTTGTGGTGAAAACTGTTTAACCACCAAATTTGGCTGCTGTCCCGACGGTAAAACAGTTGCCAAAGGAACAGAAAATGAAGGTAAATTTGAATCGATTCCTAGTTGCGCAATTGAGGATAAAAAGATTTGATCACAAGTCATCGAATTCACTGAAAGAATCAAAAGTAATTTCTCGAACAATTCCTCCTCTAAATATTCATCAGACAATTCCTCGAGAAAGTCGAGAATTCTTCTTTGAGTTTGGAATGATGAACTTTGAGGATGCGGTTGCGAATATGCACAATATGGATGTTGTCCGGATGGTAGAACAACAGCAAAAGGTCCTAAAAATTATGGCTGTCCGGTATCATGTGCTCAAAGTCAATTTGGCTGCTGTCCGGACGGTAAAACAGCCGCTCGCGGAACAAACAAAGAAGGCTTGTTTTTTGGATAATTAAATTTTTCTTATCTTTTTATTTGCAATGCTTCTTGAATGCTCAAATTCCTGTAATTTTTAGGAAGTAATCATTTTATGGAAATGTAATCGTACATCGTTACAGGTTGTCCATGTCAGTATACTCAGTACGGTTGCTGTCCGGATGGTGAAACCAGTGCTATTGGACCAATGAATGAGGGATGTGATAATTGCCGATACACTAAGTTTGCTCTTTCCCTTTTTTATTTTTTTTTTTTTCATTTTCGATCATTTTATAAGTTTATATTGTTATAAATATGATGTAAATAAAGGTATGGTTGTTGTCCGGATGGAGAGAGTCGAGCTACTGGGCCTCAGTATTCCGGATGTCCTTCCACTACACCGGCACCTTTCATTGTTGGTGGTTCTGTTGCACCACAAAAAATCAGTAATGCTTACATGATTTTTCTCTTTTTTCCAATAATCCTTCTTAAATTTAGGTTTAATTTAATTTAATAATATTTATATGTATAGTAGAACCCTTGGTTTCTAGATAAAGCCACAGTATGTGAAAAAAATAACTTTTAAAATTTACTTGAAAAAATTTCAGTTTCGTGCTCGTTATCTCAGGATCAAGGTACAGTTTGTCATCCAGGCTACAAACTTTTATGGTACTATGATACCGCAGAGGGTCGATGTAAGCAATTCTGGTATGGCGGTTGTGACGGGAATGATAATCGTTTTGCAACTGTGGAACAGTGCGAAGCAGTTTGTGTTCAGCCACCGGCGACAGGTTTATTTTATTTTATTTCTTATTCAGTGTTACTCTTTTCCTTCTAACTCAATAGAGTCCGTTCATTTCGATCTTCTTTTTTCTTTCCAGGTCGTTGTTTTCTGCCGAAAGTAGAAGGACCTTTACGATGCAATCAGCTATCAGCTCGTTATTGGTATGATTACACAACCAAACAGTGTGGTGCCTTCTGGTGGCGTGGTTGTTTGGGTAACGCTAACAATTTCGAAAGTTGGGAAGAATGTCAAAACTTTTGCTCCGATATTGGCCCATTTGAGGACCCATCGCACTTGAAGGTATGCCGTAACACTCTATGATTTTTGTGTGACTTTCTTTTAAAGAAAACATGAATGAGTGTTACTAGAATGATCAAATTTTAGATGATCAATCAAATCAATGAGCTGGTGGCAAGCATTTCACCATCTCAATATACACCTTTTGGTACCTCCGGAGAATCCAGAGAAGATAGCAACAGTTTTATCTCGATTGAGCGGAAATCTTCTTCATCTCGTGAGCAGTCACTACCGGTATTCATACCAACTAATCGGCAGTTGGGCTTATCGCAAGAACCAATCCAAGTACCACTGTCGCAATCTCATCAAGCTTCTTCACTAGCTCAACAACCACGTAAGTTATGTAAAGGAGTCATTTTTACTAAGCCTGTTCACGTGATATTCCACGCAAAAAAATTGCTCATTTCAAAATTTGCAGCAACTGTTGAGGAAATATGTCAGTCAACCGCTGATAGTGGTCCATGTGGTAATTATGAAGATATGTATTATTACGATTCCTTCTCTGGCAGGTGTTATCTATTCATTTATGGTGGTTGCGGAGGCAATTTGAATAGATTCAAAACAAGAGAAGAATGTGAAGCTCGATGTTCACATGTTGGAACTGACAGAAGAGGTTATCAGTTGTTTCCCTTCTTTTTTTGAATATTTTCCTATTACTTTTGACACTAAATTTAATCAAATTACTATTACGAAAATGTATATATTATCATGCTTAGTAACTTTTCGTGATACAGCAATAGATGCAATAACAACTACTAATGAAGGCGTGAAATTTGAATTATTGGTTGTTGTATTAATGATCAAGTAATATTCATTGGGAAAGTAAATAACCTGTAAGAAGTTAGTAGACAGAAGACAGTTATAGTAGAATCGTACTTGAGAACAGCTGGTCTTCGATACTGAATGAATTGCATTTCTATTACATCTAAGATAACATGCTCTAAAGTGCGGCCTTTTTAAACATTACACACAGTTAGTTATCTTGCAGACGCTTTTCTTTTAATAAATTTTGAAATATATCTATGGTGAGTTATTTTCAAACGATAGACATCAGTTTCAGTTGATCGCATTCAGTCATTTCCGTCAACGCAACGAAATGATTTACCCAGATCTGGTTCATTTGGTGTCCCGACAGCTGGTAAGTCTTGAGAAACAAGAAAATTATATTTTAAAACCAAGCTGATTGGATTTATCCGTTGTCACTGATTTAATTCCTGCAGGACGATCTCGCGATGCATGCAATGAACGAATGGATGTTGGACGGTGTAATGGTGCCTTCCAAAGTTATTACTTTGAACGTGCAACAGGTACCTGTGAGTCATTCCGGTATTCCGGTTGTGGTGGTAATGCTAATCGCTTTCATACCAAAGAGCAATGTGAAGAATTATGTGTGCACCGTGCTTCCGGTGTGAAATCCGGAACGCTTCCTCCTTCCATTGCAGAAGCGAAACTCAAACATCTTGTGCCAATATCTGATGGTAAAAACAATAATTTTCAAAATTAAGGAAAAACTAACTTGTTTACTTGGAATTTCAGTAGAATTAAAATTAATTCAGTACTAGTTACGAAGTCCGTCAACTTACGCATTCATTCTTTCATGTAGATGAGCGTGTATCCGAGTCAGTATCAAAATGTGAGCTGCCCAAGGATGCTGGCCCTTGTAATCGTTTTGTCACCAAATGGTATTACAATAAAGTTGACGGTACTTGCGTACGATTTCATTACGGCGGCTGCGGTGGCACTGATAATCGTTTTGACAGTGAACAGCAATGCAAAAGTGCATGTGGTAATTTTGCTAGTAAGTTTTATTTTCATTTAAAATGCAGCTATCATATTCCACATATTAGCATCCTCCAAATGAAATAACTTCTGCACAGAAAATGTTCTTTATTTTGATTTTATCTAGTTTCACCCCTTCTTTTTTTTTTTTCTATTTGCTTGCATGGAAAGTGTTTGGCAAACTTCCTAGAAGTGGTAGAAATTTCTATGTATTAAAGAGAGATGCAAGAAAAAAGGGAAACAAAATTTAGTTATACAACTTTGCAGATCCGTGTAAATTACCGAAGATAAGCGGGCCATGTTCCGGTAAACACAAACGATACTATTTCAATGCGGAAACAAGCCGATGTGAACGTTTCGAATACGGGGGATGCTTAGGGAACAGCAACAATTTCCTACAACTTGCCGATTGTAAAGCCAAATGTTTGTCATCTGAAGAAAGTGAGTAATTAATACCAATCATTTGCGTTAATTAAATACATCGGAATAAAAATTTGCATACTGTGAACTACGCCAATTATCTATTCACTGATTAAGTATTATGATTAAGAATTACAATCATATTCCAGTGGATCGCGGCAACTATCCTCTTTTTCTTTAAATTTAAAGCAACCAAAAAGCAAAATGTCATACTGTCGGCTGTGTTGGATGAACCTCGTACAGAGATGAATGCTACTAGTGCATATCAGATTGTCTGTATTTGTTGATGTATCCTCTCTGTTTTCGCTGTTTCCGTAGCATTTCATTTCTGTGTTTCGGAAAATTTCTATCCTTTTTTCAAAATTTCAATTCGGAATTTTCCACTATCAAAATAATTCAATCAGCGATTTTCATTAATTTTAATATTTTTTTTTCTTGTTGTTGTTTGAAGGTGATTCCTTCGTTGCCTTACTTTGTCAAAATTATTTTTCAACTTCCAAATTATCCTCGTCTTTTTCATCTATTTCTACCTAATATTTTCTATTCACGCAAATATACTGGTTTCCTACTACTAAAATAAATTATTTCTCATGTTGATGTTGACAAAGACAATAAGTTTAGACTCTAGAGTGGACTGTTTCTTTGGTCTTTTCAAATTTTTCAAAATTTCATCGTTAAATTAATCACTTCTTTCCGACTACTACATTTATACATGGGCATAATCAAGAGGAAAACCATTTAGTTATATCACTAATAAAAACAGTTTACCCAATAAACAACTTATGTTGATTAATATCAATCTGGGCCGAATAAAATCACAGTAACTGTTGCCTATCACTATCACTACAGTATTTCGACAGCTATCGGTAAATTTCATTTTCTGCTTTTATTGCTAGCATGAAGCTGTATTGCTTTATTGGTTCTATTCAATACTAAATAGAACCAACCATTAGAAGTTTTCGATTAATTATGATTTCCTCCTGTTTCTTAATGTTTATTTTGTCTTTGCACGGTTTGTTTTTTGCATGTCATTGATTCTTTTCTTGTCACATTTCTTCTTCTGATCAAATGCTGTTAAGAAAAGAAAAGTCAAATTTTTGTTTGAAACGTTTTCCTTCCCAATCAGTAGCGACAGTTTGCTTGATGTCGATACAGCGGTTTTCTGAAACCTTAAAAAAGCTGAATTAACGCACCTTGATTTCGTTCAGATACTTTTAAAACCATTATCAGCAATGGAACTGGAGTAATTTTAAGAGCGTTATCAGTAATTTAACTAACATCAGATGGACTAATTCGAACTCCCTAATAGCTAGCTTGGGCATATGCAATCATCTTCATGACACTTTGTCCATTTTGTCGAACAATCTAATAAAGTTCAATTAAAACTTGGCAAAAGAAAGCTTGTTATACTTATCACTAATGGAAGTATGCTTAAGAATTAAAACTCGTGATACTAATGTGATCAGTGTACTTTCTGTAAGTATTGCATTGATATTGTAAATTTGTTGCAGTGAATAATGAAAGATTGAAATTAACTGATTGAACTACTTTTATGCCAAACCATGTGATCATTTAACAAATAACATTTTGATGTGATTTTTTATTAATGATAATGCATCCATTTTTCACTTTAACAAATTAATAATATTTTGTAGATTTCAACTGGAGAAATCAATTTGCAACACGGCAGTGCTCATTACCTAAAAGTAACCAATCATGCAGGTTTGCATAATTAGTGTTTCCTATCACCGTAGACATTGATAAAATATATTTGTTTGATCAGTTGTCAATTGCAGATCAACAGTCAAAAGATATTATTATGATGAATCGAGTGGTGAATGTTTACCGTTATTTCACGGTAATTGTATTGGAAATGAAACTGGTTTTGATAGTGTGGATGAATGCATGACAAATTGTACAATGCTTTCAATTTTTCAGGTTTCTATTTCAACAAAAATTTAATTCCTAGTTTTTAATTTCATTACCAATATATTCTTGCGGATAAACATTAATAAAAAAATAACAGCGTTATCCTTTTTTCTTGTCAACTATTCAAGCTATTTTCCGTTACTCTCTCTTGTCATTCAAAGCACTTCCTAAAATTATAAATCTTACAATTTATAAACTAATCATTTGATAAGTAGTGATGATCACTGAAGTGATAACAGTCAACATAATATGTTCATATAATCAGGTAAAAAAAGATAACACAAGTATGGTAACCATAGAGAATGACTGAATAATGAGCATAGAGAAGGGTAAAGGAAAATAAAACCGGGAAATACGTTAGTCATGAAATAAGGAATGCATAAAGTTCATCGAAGAAAAGAAAAAAAAAACTATAATTAAACATGAAAAGAAATTGAACTGTATTTATACTAACAGGATTTTGAAACAAATGCTGTTTTGTCCGACCGATACGTTGATCGTCTTCAGAACGTTGTTCGACATAACGTCTACCATGAGCCAAGTGTTCAGGTGCAGAATCCAAACTACCTGGTAAGTTCATGCATTAATTATTTCTGCACTGACTATAATTCAGTAATAATCTTGTGTGGTTGGTGACGAATGATATTTCATCTTGCAGAATGATAATTTTGAAAAATTTTCAATAGTGGAAACAAGCAGTACTACTACGACTGCATCTACAGTAGCAACGATGATTATGCCTAAGAGATCTTCAATTACTAGTAATACAATGGTCAATGTGAATAACATACCCAGCAAAGATGACGAGAATATTGATGAAGAGAAGATGATAACGATTGATAGTGTGGAAGAATTCGAGTCTTCCCTTTTGATACCAGGTATTAATATAGGATTCAGCATCAGATGTTTCTTATTAATCGATATGAGTAATATGTTTCAAGATTGTAGAGCTCTGTTTGCTACCGGAAGATGCCGGGCCTTGTTTCGGGGAAATCCTAAGATGGCGTTATAATTCCGAAACGAATCGCTGTGAGACATTCATCTACACTGGTTGTGGACACAATGCGAATTATTTTACTTCTGAAGAAGCTTGTTTACGAGCTTGTGGAGAATATCGAAATAGTGGTACCAGTTACTTAATTATTTCAATAAGGTAGCAGAGTGGGCAGATTGGTGCTTCGAAAAAGCTTCTAGGAGATTCCTTCACCACAGTACATATTTCTAGTCTTTCAACTGATATCACCTTTTAACAAAGTGAGAAAATCGGCATATTATTCCAGAATTACCGAAGTTAGTAGCAAGAACTACGTAGCTATCTACTGATCTAGACTAGACTAACTCCTTTAGACATATGCAACATGAAAGTGGATCGTGGTCACTGTGAATTAGGCGTAACAAAATGGTACTACAATGCCGATGACGGGAAATGTCACGTATTCATCTATTCTGGTTGCGATGGTAATGGTAACCGATTCTCCTCAAAAGCTGAATGTGAGAATCTGTGTGCTTCGGAGATGCATTCTGATGGCATTTCTGAAGGTCAGCCAATTTTTTCTGTAGAACTTGCCATGAATCAGTGAGTGCTTCGCTTCTTACGACTCTTTCTGACGACTGTTTAGGAAAAGATATTTGCCAGCTAGAACGAGATAGCGGTCCATGCACAGATCCGGTAACTCAGTGGTACTTCGACGGAGTGAAAGCACAATGCATGCAGTTTACATATGGTGGCTGTCGCGGTAACGGGAATCGATTCAACAGTCGAGAACTCTGTGAGCAACGATGCTTACGGAAAAACGCATCGGAAACAGTAGTGGATCGAACAGAAGGCAAGTTTGCTCGTCATTGAAACTAGGTAGTCTGACTGATAGTTACCTTTTGGATCGTTTCAGTCATCTCGACAGGTGGCGTTTCTACCTTATCGATTGTCAATATTTCTACAACTTGATCAGTTTGATAATAAGGGATTTGCAGATAGCTGCTTGTTATCATTTGATGCCGGAACATGTCAGGATGATCAACAACTGTGGTACTTTGACATATCCCTTGGATATTGCAAGCCATTCGTGTATGGCGGATGCGGAGGCAATCAGAATCGGTTCTTCACCGAAACTGAGTGTATGAAATACTGGTAGATACTAATTTTGCACTTGCACTAATTATTTATCCTTTTGCTAGGACATGATAATAGCTATTCGAAAAAGGAAATTTCACTCAGAAATGTAATTTTTAGCAAGCAATTTTTTGTATTATTTAGCTCACGTCATCTCAACAGGAGACGCATTCAAGTTAGTAGTCGTCCAGAGCTTGTCCTTATTGGTTATAATCCCGCACCTGCGCAGTCAGCAGTAATGCTGAGGTGTAAAACTAATGGACAGTATCCTATACGATGGCACAAGAACGATGTTCTATTTCAAATTCCCAACAATGATCACAGAATATATGTAAGCATTTTCCATTGAGCTTTTTAGTTCCACAACATTCTTGAACACTACAGGTAGCACCATTTCATCTTAGAGTCCCTCTCAACTATTAAGATTAAAGTTAATAGACTCATCTTTGCTAGTTTTGAAAGATTTACTCTCATAAATGTCATTTTTTTCTTCGCCTTATTTCCAAAATTTTTTTGCTTGGCACTTCTATACAAAAAATTAATTTATTCGTTTTCGAATCGTAAGAACGAAGAATTACCTTTTATCATTCTATCTTTTTCTCCATCAGAAGGTTTAAATTGGAAGAATGGGGAAAAGAGATATGTGATAAGAGTTATACTGTTCAGATTAAGAAACTTTAGCAATCATTTACAAACAAGACTTGGTGCAAAAAATTATTCACTATCATATAGTAAGTTGCTAAGAATTGCTGAAAAGCTAAATTATTCCATTCTTCTACAACAGAGTAACCTTGGCACATCTTAATAATAGCTCATATCAGCAGGCTAACAAATCGGCCTACTCTGATTTATGAATCTTGCTAGTTTATAGGCGAACGATGATCAGAGCGAAGTGCGCATCAGCAACATTCATGCTTCGGACGTTGCCAACTATTCTTGTTCTGTTGGCAGAAGTGCCATTTTATCCAATTCTGTTCATTTAAATATTAAAGGTACTAAATGTTACCTCATTTGATTCATTTTTCACCGAATAAATAGTTTTTTTACTCGTAAAATACTTTTATAAGGCAAAGGAAGGAAAATAGAGAGTATTTGCTCTATTGAAATATCAGTAATGTAAAATGATCAAAACCAGTTAATCTAATCAAACGAAGTGTATTTCAGAAACAGAAATAACGGAATCCTGTTTGGATAGAGGAAATCAGATGACATGTAAACTGATTACCAAAATTGGATTATGTTCTAACCCAAGATATGGTAACTTCTGCTGCCGTACTTGTTTTCTTCTTACATCCAGCAAAACCAACTAAAATTATTTGTAAGTTGTCATTACACCAATTTCATTCAAAAGATGATTTGGAAGTGTTAAATAGCCATCTGGGGGAAGGAATTTATCTTTATTTTCATATATCCAACTATCTTTGGCCTTATTCTGCTGTTACGTCATATTTTGTTGAATAAAAATTTCACATCTACGGCATGGGAAGTAGTAGTAGATTTATCAAGTAATTATTACTCAGGTCAACATTTTCTATCTATTCTTATCTCTTAACGAACTTTTCCTTTGTTGATCAAATTTAGAAAATACAAGAAAAAACACCTCTAATGCCAACTTTTCTCGAAACTTGCTCCAGTTGACTAATTCTACGTGTCAGTATTTCTGAATATAATTCCACCATTTGCTGATCAAAGTATTGCTTCGCAAGCCTATCACGAATGCTTGTTGTCAATAACCTTGTTAATGTTAATCATAAATTTTCTTATCTCACAATTCTTTCTTAGCACCACCAGTCCTCTACTGTGGATTCATCACAGATGTCACTGTTCTATCCATTATCCTTTAAGGATATCGGAAATGTACAGAGATGCTATTCACGACGTAAATGCGGTATTATTCGAGATCATCATAGATATATAGATCTAATCAGAGGGGAACTTTGATAATATTTTCTGACGAGAAAGCAAACAGAATGAAATTACCAAATAATGAAATCAAGAAATTCTGCTTGTCAAGCAACGATTTCTGAGATTCGGAATGAGTTTCCATCTGCTTTGCATAATTTTCTGGCTAAAAACGAGTTTGCAAACATGATGTTAATGTGGCAATGGCAATTCGCATGCACTGAGTTTTCTTTATTTTACTTAAATATCACAGTAATAATACAATTTTTTTCTCTCGAACTGATAAACAGGGACTGATAAGTACGTGTTTAAGATATGAAAATAAACGCATCACTAAAATGCATATCAGTAGCACAGAAATGATCATTATAAGTACAAATGGAACATTTTTTTTTTTTGGGACAATAACAAAAAATTTACAATCCGTAAAAAAAGAAAGCAACCAAAAAGAGGGGGAAAAAAAAAATGAAAGAACCTCGTATTCACATTTTTTCATGAATTCAGAGAAACAGTATATGGAGCAAAAATATACAATACGATCATCACCATTATATGTTCATCTGTTTCAATGCTTATCGAGGATAATCACATCAAAGTAAGAATGAAATTACTTATCGAGAAAGTCGTATGATACTTTAACTAATCCATTAGTACTTTATTAACGACTGAAATGTTAGGCGATAAATGTGAAGGGTAAATGTATCTGAAATTCCAATTAATTTAATAAGTTTTAAAAAAAAAGCGAGCATTTGTACCATGGATTACTCGAAGAATTATAACAGCTGATCTCTCGATAACGAAGATGTATAATACAAACGAAAAAGGAAAGTCTCGTCATTTGAAGGATTAGAAAAGTAAGAATACCGCTTTTCAAACTAGTCTTAATTTTTTTTTACTATCCTACCAAGTAATAGAGATGAAGACAAAACAATTTAAAAACAAATCTGAGAGAGTAGCTTCAACACTTTCATATAATAAAACAATCATTTTTTTTATCATTTTTAAAATTTCCGATTTTCGGAGAGATTCTAAACATCAGATACCATTTAAAAGGGAAAGAAAAAGCTTACATTTGAGTGATGCAGGGAGAGGCGGAAGAAAAATGTTACCTACCACATCTATGAGCAGCAAATATTACGTACTTTCAGTTTGATTGTAAACGAGATCCAAATAATTTCTCTCATTTCAGCAATTGAAAGATGATTTCATGAATTTGTCTCCACAAATTACAATTTTGAAGTTACTTGCAGTGAGCTATTTTGGTTATTTTCAAAATGAATTAAATATAGAGTTCAGTAAAGGAATATTATAGGAGAAACACCATGAAATAAATGGCCAAGACTCACCAATCCCCTCCACCAAAATCACCTCCACCAAAATCATCACCACCAAAATCACCACCACCAAAATTATCACCACCAAAATCATCACCACCACTGAATTCGTAATCAGCAGAATCATTATTGTCTCCCCGTACGTCATAACCGCCATAATAATCCTGTGTTGCGTCTTGGCTATCTCTTGAATCTATTACATCGACATTCGTGGGTTCGTTAACCACACCTCCATTTTCTGGATCACTTCCATAATAGTTATTCGTGATGTATGTATCGT
This sequence comes from Setaria equina, assembly GCA_003012265.1. Classification (NCBI taxonomy): domain Eukaryota; kingdom Metazoa; phylum Nematoda; class Chromadorea; order Rhabditida; family Setariidae; genus Setaria; species Setaria equina. Next base: position 37,754 of record PQVD01001544.1, read on the forward strand.
TATCCTAAATATTCCTTCCGTTAAATTTTTGCTTCGGTTCTAAAACTCAAACAAAGAATTTAGTTTCTTTTTTTTAAATTAAACAGAAATTTTAGTGGATTAATTGTTTACATCTCGTAATTAATCGATAATTTTTTGAAATGACTCGCTGCGACAATTTTTACCTGGATATAACCTCCACCAAAGCCACCTCCTAGATGATGAGATGGAAAACAATGACCACCTAAACCAAATCCAGAATGTAAACCACCACCCCACATACTTCCTAATCCAAAACCAAGCAATGAACCCATCAGCATGCCAGTACCAAGACCAGGCCCACTGCTGCCACCACCACCACCACTATAATAAGGCTGTCCGTAGCCACCTCCACCACGATCCTGCAAAACAGATAGTCATTTGAGTCAGATTTATACAGAAAATAAATGAAAAACAATCCAGTATGGATTTATACAAATAAACTTACGGCAATAATGACTGTGGTACCACCGGCAGGAATATTACCATAGTTTGGTCCGGCAGCAGCATAAATTGGAGGTCCTGTTGGATTTGTCGCTGGATTGTATGTCGGTTGACTGGGATATGTATTGGTCATTTGAGGTGGACTGCTGGGATATACCGGAGGAGGATCTGAATAAAGAGATTATATACAAAGGCAGTTGTGGAATTCAACCCTGAAAAGGCAAGAAAAGCATGAATGTTTCAGCAGACATTTCAGAACTTACTATAGGTGGGAGGTGGTGCATTAGGTCCAGCAGCTGGCAAGTTTTGAGACTGAACTGGAGGAGGATTTGGTTTCGGTAAAGTTTTCATGATCTCAGTAAACCATGACCTAAAGAGCAGAACAATTCGTTTTAACCTTACAAGGCAACAAAATGAAAAAAAAAAACGAATTCTACTGATATCATAACCGGTATATAAAAAAAAAAATTACTCAAGATCGGAATCAGAAGAGAAGAGGAACCAATGAACTTTGCTTGCTTGAGCATCCATTCCAATACCAACTAGGTGATATAGCGAGTACCGTTGTGGTAATTCTGGCCGGCGCACTGCAAAACTGAACTTATTGAATTGCGAAACCAAAAATTGAAATTTCATTCATATATCATATCATTTGTCATTGCAAATATGCATTTAGGAAATCCCGAGCAATTGTTCAAAGATTTGTTCCCATCCAACTCACTTAACTCTACTCAGACAGAACACAGCTTTCTGGAAAGATGGAAATTCGAAAAAAAAATTAAAAAAGAACGAAAAGTATCATCAAACAATTGGACTATATAGAATAAACGAAACCTGGCATTCGATCACACATTGGTCCAACGCATGTGTACGGTACAACATCCTTCAAGAAAACTGAACCCGCTGGTTTCGTGTCACCCTGTAAAATAGAAAATATGTATGATACAATGATGTTAAATAAATCTATGAGTTGGCTAATTTTAGAACTGAAAGGAATGCCTACAATCTAATGCTTATGTATTTTTCTCCTGAAATAATATCATGAGAAATTTTCAGGCTCAAAGATTCATTTAGCGACCATTTAAATATTTAACGTACTTGCATATTTAATTATTTTAAAATTTAACTTAATATATTTATAATCAGATTATACAAAATGAAGTGTGACCTTTTTATCATACCAAAGGAATTCAGAATCACTGAAGAGCACTGCCCAACATTCTTTCCACTTTTTGCCCAAGAAACTTGATTTATAACGTAATATTTCGCCTTCCTTCAGTTTACGTTGAAATTCGTCCATTCCTGGAAAGAAAAACGAAAGTGAATTAAATACAGTATAGACGAAAAGAGATGATACGTTAGCAAGTGTTAACATCAACTTCGCTGAGATCTTCGATTTAGCGGGATCGAGTATAAAACTCTCGTAACGAAAAAGCTACTAATTTTGAATTAATTTAAAAAAAATTCATCCCAACGAAAAAGTTTTTTTGAAAATGTAAAAAGAATGATGGAAATAATCTAGTCATAAAATACCTCATTACCTTCCGATATTAAGTTTTCCTAAGCAACTACAACTTTGGCTTTCTCACTCATTCTTTGCAGTTGAATAAAACGGGAGTAATACCGGTTCAGGTAGATGTGACAATTTACTTTCTAATTGTTGGAAGGATGCTAAGATACTGTGCAGTAGCTAAAGCTGCTCGTGCTAATCAATCGGAACTCTATTAGTTTTTAGGAAGCACTGCTTCTATGTTGTTCGTAAATGCAATACTAATGGAAAACATGTGGAAAGAATAGGATAGGAGTGAGCAGGTAACTAACTATTACCTATCGATCGGGAATAACTCTGCTGATATATCGAGACTGTGACATCTAACTCTATCTGATTACCTAAAATGAAAATATAAACTCTTAAATAACGAACAAGTACTAAGCAAATGGAAATATTGTTCTGTTGGACTGCTAAGCACTAGCTTCCGATGGAGAAGGTAGAGTAATAATGATACCGAATAGTAGTGATAAAATCAACGATCATCTATCTCATCGTGATAGCTAGATAGGAAGCAATCCAATAAATTAATAATGGAATAATAAAGATAAGAGACAGATCAGAAGAATCTTAGAGTCTGTTGAAATGGCAAGAATTAGGCAGTCTAGAAAATGGTGATAACGTCAGTAACGTGAATAGATTCGGAGGTTTTAACGTAGCTACTGAGACGTGAACCAGAGAAACACGTGAAGAAGGAAATAATCGATGGAGACACAACACTCTCACTCGATTATACTTTAATTCTTCTCCCTTCTCTCCCCTATTTCTCTTCCTCCTTGCCAACTTTGAAATTTCATCACTGTGTGAAAAAACCCCCTTTAATCGATGATGACTCACCCCTCAACAAGCTATAACTCATTAGTGTCAGTTATTTATTTACTTCTCAATCAGTCAACAGATTGGACGAAATGCAGGGGTTTGGGGCAGATGTCACCTTACCCGTAAATAACACCACAAACAATTCATCCATTTGAAATTAACGACATCGTATCTCAGTGAAATTATTTGCATTATTGCTTTCCGAGGAACCAACCGACAGATAGATAAGGAGAGCATTGGCCAATCACCTGACCTTTTTAGAGTCTCTAGAATTCTGATAAGCACTACAACTGGAAGCAGTCCCATAACTCACCTGAAATTCTTGAATCTACATCTTGAACTGATTTTAATCATGTTAATTTCATACCTTGAGTGCTGTTGATGATTTTAACTTGATAAATCGAATACCGAAAATGTTACCATCAGTGGTGTGTGTTAGCTCACATGCAATCTCTACAGAACTGCTGCATTCAGACGAATACAAAGCAATCATAACAGTGATAAAATTTCCGCTCTTTGAAAGTACCTGCTTCTTCATACCTTATTAACAATCAATTTTAACTCAGTGCGCAACTTGTTTGCTTCTTTTCTGGCGCTGTATTAGCGCACATAGTTGCTGCATTTCCGGAAAAACTGGAAAAATGAAGATGAGGGGTTCATTGGATTTTGGGAGAATGCTTGTCTGCGCGTTCCACGTTTCTCCTACACTGTTAATTAGCCACTAGTTATACTTTTACTAATTACATTTACATGTGATCGCACGAGATTTATCGGCAATTGAATAAATATGGAGGAGTACTTTTTTTTCTTTCCTCTTCCCGTCCTTTTTTCCTGTAATAACTGTCACATGATTTGCTAATAAAGGATGAATAAAAATGTCTGTAAATGGTTAGAAACATAGACTGAGTGATAGACAAATAATTAGAAATATTCCTT
>PQVD01001551.1:0-29918 GCA_003012265.1 Setaria equina
ATTATTATTATTATTATATATAATAATAAGTTAGAAATATCAATAAATTTATTGAAATTGAAGAAAAATTAAAGTTTTATCAAAAGTGAACAAATCTCAACTCAAAAACTAACGTTAGCTTTGAAGTTGTGATAGTTTGCATGTTGCAACAACGAATTTCGCTGATAACAGTGAACTTATTTTCCGCCAGAGATTTTCGCCGTTTAAATCGTGGCGATCGAAGCGGTGGTACTGTACCGGATTCTTTGGATAATTGCAAAAATCGGGCGCAAAGTTTCTGAACTATTCCTGGACCATAACTAATTTCTGAATTACAATTAATACTTTCAAGTTTCTCAGTCGTGCACAAACAAAAGAAGCATTTTTTTAATTGATTGAAATTGAAGTTGGACAATTTGAAGGAATCTATTTAAAATTAGGAGAATTCCACTTAACCATTCATCGTTGAGTCAGTATTGCCGCTATTTGCCTTTTCAGATGGCTTATCAAGTTTGAGAGTCTGAAAAGGCTCAGACTGATTTACTGCTCGCTTTAGTGTGAGTTGAGTTTCGCTGATTAAAAGTTGCTGTCCAGTTGATTAGCCCATTTTTCATATTGTGACTGCTTTGCTAGTAATGCTTTAGTATAAGTTCAATTCAGTCCAGTCTAATATCGTTCATTGTTCTCGTTAATCTAGCAGAATACATCAAGTTAATTTGCACCTGTGGAAAACAAAAACAAATTGATTAAATGAAAACAAACATTGGTATCGCCTGAAGTCATTTTAGTTTGTGACGCGACTCCAAGTAGAAAGTTTTGAAGAGTGCTTGGAATTAAAGGATGAAATAAAATTCCTAGAGCGTAGTTTTGTTGTTAATGCACTTTCACGACCTGAAAGTAAGTTTCATTTTTCCAGGTAAAAAATATTTATGGCATTTTTTCAAAAAACGATTGGAATTTTGAAAAGTACTGATGACGAACAAGCAGCTGTAAAAGTTTCAAAAAAAACCGAAAATATACATCGCTCTCTTACTCATATCCAAATTTTTTTCCGAAAATTTACTTTTATGGAATTTCTTGATTTAAATTTCAATAAATTCGCAAAATAAAAGTACAAATTAACGTTTCTTTTAAAAGCCTACAAGTGAAGTACAAGATTACTACAGTAATCAATTGCTCCTCAGTTTAATTGAATCCCGTTTCCTGAAAAAATTTCAATTTTGAGTGCTTTCTTTTCAATTTGTAATTTCTATTAATAAAGGAATCATCAAATCAAAAGACGTTTGCAAATTTTCGAATCGATTTATCCATTGGAAAGGGACTGAAAATGAAAATTGAATAAGTGCACAGGCTGTTTAGCCAAGAGAACAAAAATACAAAGATCCAAAAAGCTTCAAACTGGGTAAGACAGAAAGAACGAAACAGAAGGAATGATCCTAAAATGACTGATAAGAGCCAATTTAAAGTTATATATAAATTTAACAAAATTAAGATTTCTCAGAGGGCAAAATCAATGAAATGGACAATGTTTACTTCTTGAAGATGAAAGACAAAATTAGTTTTGCAACAAAATTTACAGAGGTATTATACAAAGTAAAAAAGTATAAAACTTCTCTGCTCTTTTAGCCTAAAAATCAACAATATTTACTTTCCTTTCTTTTCTTTTCTGCATAGCTAAATCATTTTATCAATGATATCATTATTTAATTACGGTGTTTATACTCCTTATGCCTGAAATTGCTTTCCACCATCTGTAAACATAGAATTTATCGCACGTGAGATATACCTGCTAAGGTTGGATCACCGGGAAATCACTTTTCTCTCTTTTCGCTCCTGTGTAACTAAATCTATCTATCAACAATGCTCGATAATTACTTAATTTTGATTTAATTACAAAAAGAAGACTCTTTCTGATTGTAATGAAAATGGAAGTATATGAGAGTATCTACAATCATATAATTAATGATACGTGAGATGCGCTACTGTGTAAACGGATTTCGTGAAGGAAAATGAAAGATGTATGATCTCTGGGCTACTCCCAAAGTCCATCACAAGCAAATAATAAAAATTGATTTTAGAACCAATGGTTGAGTATGAACATGCATAGTTTCCCTTTCCAAGTATTGATATATTTATATGTATAAATACACACACACACACACACACACACACACATACAGGCATTTATTCATTGATAGTGTTTTCAGAAATGAGTTGCCGAAAATTTTTATATATACTTTACTCTTAAGAACATTTTCGCACATTAAGATGATAGATAGAATAGTTAGTTATAGTGTAGTCTGTGTGTGTGTGTGTGTGTGTGTCTGTGTGTGTGTGTGTGCCTGTTTCTCTGTCTGCCTGTGTATTTGAAGTCAGTTTTGAATTTTTTAATTAAACGTGAATTAAAATTTGAGGAAAAAGTAGGAAATTGTGAGTAAAATTTAGACAAGACAGTAACATTAATTGTCATCTCCAAAAGGCTTTTTTCGCCGCATACAGGCAGGAAGTAGCCCAATGTACTGTCTGAAATGTATTGAAATTTCCATTTTCTCCCTTTATATTTCACTCTTTCCACCCGCCTCTCCTTCCTTTTTGGTCTTCCTTTAAATGCGAATTAGTCCAGTTAACAGTTTAATTATATCAGCTACCGTATGCTAATGATATTGATAACATCGAGAACAGCATCTCTTGCTATCAGCGAATAATAATATTTTCGTCATGAATATGTCCCCGTTATCCATATGACTAAATAAAGAGAAAATATTAAACTGATTTAAATGAGCCGAACTGACCGGTGATGAAAACGCATTCATTTAATTTTAGCGTAGACTATTCTTGTAATTTTACAAAATATTGCAGGTAAATACTAAATAAAGGAACGGAGGAGACTGGAAACAAAAAAAAAAAAAAAACTCTTGATGGTTTATCATATGTTATCAGTAAATGGTTTGAAGCAAAATGAATCAACTTCAATGGAACAAACAATTTAATGGCATGCAATCTGATAAGAGTATTTTGTCATAAATATTTCAGAAATGATCTTTATTTTAACACTTTTATATCTTTATTAATAATTTCAATACTCTAATGGCGTGCGTCAAGTTAATTTGATAAAAATTGGTATGATCAAGATAAATGGTTACGAAATGACTTCAGCTTTAATTAGGCCTGAGGACGTTAATTATCGTCATACTTCAGACAACTAAAATTATTTTCACTCATTATCAGGTTGCTTTGTACTTTTCAAAATATTTCCACTAAATGCATCATTTTAAAAAGAAAAAATGTGCAGCCTTTTAGAATTCATTTTAATTCCCGACCTATCAGTTATGCTCAAACAAAAAGCCTTTCAAAATAATGAAATTTTCTGAAAAATTTTTCCCAAATGTTCCTAACTGAAAAAAATGGGAACTAAATGGGAAACTGAAAAATTCAATAAGGCAACCGTAAAAATTATGTATAGCATAGAAGGTTTTACTTTTCCTGACCAATTTTGCTTTATTTAAAGTCAACTTTTCCCTTTCTTCCCTTCCCTCTTTGTCAGATTCTATTCAACACTGATAATGAAATAATGGTTATAATGGTAAATACAAACTGCGAGAATAGTTGGTGAAACTATAAATCAAAGCTGTCCAATTAGGTGTAACAAATTATGTAACTGTTTTTAATTGATAACAATTAGTATATGAGAAGAATAATTTTTTGATTTTAAATCTACAAAACAGATGTTTGAACTTATAACTAAATGAAACCAGCAACTTTCTCTTGCTCCCTTCTCCCGCCCTGGAGATTTTCATAACTATTGCTTTTTCTTAATTAATTTCAAGTAACATTTTCTTATCTTATCCGAAATGGAGTTTTTTTTTTGAAAGTTTCTCAGTAAAAACATTTCTTTTTGGATGAAATTTTGACACTTTTTGAATTACAAAAATCAACTAGTAATTTTGCAAATGTTTCCTAAAAAAAATTTTTCATTTCTCATATTACGTTTGAATCGAAAACTGAAATTGCATCAATAATGAAGCAATAGTTGTGTCTCATTAAAACATTTACAAAAAATCAATAGTAATATTTATCTTAATAAGATAAACTATTCGCTATTGTCTTTAACATTTTCAACTATTCCATTCTGCCTCCTCTCTAACTTACTGGTGCTTTGTTTTGTAATGAGGTCAAGGACAATAACAGGTAAGGAATTTTCAAGATATAACAAATTAAATTTCACATAATCTATGAGAAATAATAAACAATGCCGATTACGAATTGTTCAGTTGTGATTGTAGTAAGAATGAGTTTTTGGTCTTTTTTTTTTTGTTATAAATGACCATCTTAATCGTTGAACTACCATTTCGTCTGACAGGTGGCACAGGTCACTTTCTGATCAAGAAAAAGAAACCCAAATATGAAGTAACTAATTAAGAAACTAAAGAATTAGATCTTTGATTAGTAACAACAAATCACCCATTACTTTTTTTCTCCTTCTTCTTTTGGGTCTTCAAAAAAAAAAATTTCTTTATAGCCATTCTTCAAATGATTCGTAGTAGTTTAAATGCTATTTATAAAATTCTATAAAAATCTCACTGTCTTCTTGATGCATACTTTTCAATTTTTTTTTTCACTGGCAAAAAAAAAAAATAATTTTGGTTCGAACAAACACGAACAAATAATCAAATTTTTGTTAAAAATTCATATGCAAGTAGCAACTGAAGCAGAAATATTATTTCCGGCTATCACATCTTGTATGCATAATAGTACGGACATTTTTGGCACTGAAAGAAAATTGACGAATGTTCATATTAACAGTTCATAATCGGAAAGCTTTCATTTAAGATCAATTTGATTTGCAATCCGAAAAATGCAATGAAATTCATTTTAAGATGAGAGCGGAAAATTTGACTTCTGATCCCTTTACGTTTGTCAAAGAAGCAAAAAAGTTTTGGAAGAATATAAATTTACTACAGAAAAGAAAGCTTTGTAGCACATACTTTGTTTTCTCACTTCAATAAGATATACGTTTGCGATTTAATGGATTAATGAATGTTTCTTTATTTTTATCAAGAAAAGAACAAAAATGAGAAGTTCGATTTTTTATGGTAAATAAAAATCAATTCATACGATATTTCTGCAAATTCCATTCATTAAGTTAATTTGTGCAAATTTTCATCAATAAATGTAAGGGAGAGATAATTGAATAGGTGAGTAATTTAAGGTAAGATGAGGCACGAAGAGGCAAAGTTCAAGAAAAAGAGTGAGAGGATCGAATGGAGTTTATATAGATTCATTAGTAACTGTTGCAGCAAAACGCAAAGGCAAATCGAAAAGGGATGCAGTAGAAGTGGTCGGTGGTTGACTGTCGAATGAAGGACTTCGAAAACGACCTTGCTGGAACAACATGGAGCACTTCATCTAACTATTTCTTTATATCCTAGAAAATAATCTCATCATATGCATCATCAAACTTCCATTCTGCACTGTTTCAGTCGGTATCCATTCCTTTTCTCCATTTCTAATCATCTAAGTTGTTCAGTTTTAAACTATCATCTAACAGCTTTCTTTAAGCATAGTGTTAATTTTTGCAGACTCAATTACTCAAATGCCAGGAATAACTTCTTATTATTCAAAATTACTTTACAAGCGTAATATGTCAAATTCTCCATATCCTTTCTACTTGAAAATGTATTTTTCCTGCTAGATACATTCCGATATGAAGAAAATTTTGGTAACGATTTGTGGAACAATATAGTTCCTTGATGAAAGATCTCGATAATAAAGTCCGATGTAACTTGCTGCTACCAGAGAAGGTCGATGCTATGATTAACCTAATTTCGGGATACATATTAGGAAACAAATCACTTCATTTTCTTCTATAATTGTTAATCTCTTTTTGAAAATACTATGTGAAAGAGCATAACAAGACAGTCCAATACCGTGAAAGCCACTGCTCAAGCTGAAAATAGCAAATTCTATTCATTAGTGAACTTGATAATAATCTTAGTTAAATGTTTCACTTCTTTTAATTTCAATTTTAGTAAAATATAGTTCAATTCGAATGGTTATCAACTTTAACAGTGATATTACGGAAAGTTTATCTTAGTTCGTCTAGGAGATTTGGTGCCACACATAATTTTAATCCAACCCCAATTCAAATCTCATCGAAATTTTTTCACGATAAAAATTTCTTAAAATTTACAAACCGGTTCCTTTGAAATGAACTCCTTCACTGAACAAAAATCTAGAAAGAAATGACGCAACAATAGATTCATTGGTTATGAACAGAATCTGTCAGATGAAAATATGTGATATACAGAAAGCAAAGGATAAACTGCACTTCAAGGAGAAGTGTGTATGGCATTCAGCACAGCTTACTCAGTGATTTAGTAACAAATTGCTAAATGAGTAATTAAGAAATGATGAAGATTCTTTCCTGATAAGGTCTACTGAACGCAAGTAAAGAAGATGACATATTCTCCACATCACTTCGGTCAGTGTTTCCACCCCTCATTCCACCTCTCATTAGACTACTGTGTATATGTGAGATGGCCTGAAGAGGAGAAATAATTTAATAATGAGACTCTCAAAAAACTTTTAAATCCAAACATGTTCTTTTCCGCTTTGCTAATGCTACAAAACAAATAAATTGATCCTCTGGGACAATACTGTTTCCTTGTAATATGTATCCAAAGTTTGGGAACATCGCAAAATTGATTTCTGATTTGAAGTAACTTTTTTAGTGACAATCAAATTTAAAAGTACAGATAATTTGTATACTTATCTTTAAGAGTTTATGGCCATAAATAAATTCGAATAGAAACGGACCAAATATAGCAATTATTATATATACAAAGACTGACATAGTTCCCTAGTTTTGTCACAAATGATGTAATGCTATAATCAGAAGGCTACTGAACTACCATCAATTAATTAGTGGAGCCTAGTCAGGTAATGATTTTAACAGTCAATAAAACTTCTTTCCACTGATCGCCAATAATCATTGAATTGTATTGCACTGATTAGAAGGATCTTTAATCGGAAGTATTGTGTTAACACTGTTAACACTTCTTTATCAGCTACCGGATACAATCCTGTTTCTTCCTCTTTCGAGATCCACCGAAAATTCCCAATTTCACTTTTATCTTTCTTTATCATTCGTTTATTGCGTGATATCTTATTATATTCATACAGTCTTACTTTAACAATTTCCATCAAACACTCTTCACAATTTTCAGAATTTACCACCACACAAAAACCTTATAAGATATAGGAGACGCAGGCGTTAAAAGAAGTAGAAAAATAGTTAAGAAATATGATTGATAGGATGTAGCGTTGTGCCTTGGGGAGACGACAGGTATAGGAGCGACAACGCCGGGTTAAGGGAAGAGGTATGCTTTTGCTACGTGTTCGTATCATTACAAACGTATTTCGTTACACGGGAACTGACAATTCACGTCGAGTTTCCGTTATTTCTTCTTACGATGTCACTAGATGTGCTTAAACTTCTTCTAATACGTTGAACAATTGTGACCATGAATTTTAGGTTCCCCCAGATGCGATGGGTTCAGTGTTGGAAAGTTTCATCGATATTAAACCGGATCCATCGTTGCTTGATTCGAATTTTGATGGTTACAAGCTATCACTTGATCCTTTTCCCATTTACAGTCACCCCATGCAAGTACCAGGTCTGATAATTACTCATCTTTTACCTTCCACTAGTTAAACTGTTCCTCTGATCAACTCCCGTCATCAGAGTAAGAGCATCGGATGATTTCCCCGTATATCTTTGTTGACTTAGAGCTACATGACTTACATTAGCAAATGATAGTATTAATCAATTGTGTGATTATAAAGGAGGTCGCTATATAGGGGGACTATTCGTGAATCAGTACGCTGCAAATATCAGGAAGGAGGGTAGCAGTAACAGTATAAGTGCATATTTCGTACAGACGGAATTCATAAGTTGATGTGCCGAAGAATATTTTTAGTGCGGGAATTACAAACAAGTAACATGCAGTATGGACTCGAACATATCAAACTGTTCAATGGTATCAGTTATCTAACATATGATCCTCATGCATCTGATTCTGGATACAAGCGTTTCGTAACTGTTTTACAGGACTGTCACTTATGCTCAATCACTTTTGAAGTTCAGGTAACGCAGTTGCTGTTGTTCTCTCACAAAATAATTCCATTTTAATTTCAGAGTAATCTTTAACAGAAACAGTTTCTCAATTCCAGCTAAACTATGATGTCAGAGCCTTTATTAATAAACTAGACACATGCATTCACACTATTTTCTTCACTAATTATGATAGAGTTAATTTGGTGTGCTTTCCTCCTTTTTAAACTTTCCAATGTGAAATTTGTTGTGGTACTGTTACTAATCAGTTCATTGCGCAGAGTTTTATAGACAAAGAAATTCTCAGTTACCAAAAACGGTCCTGTTATCGATTTACCATCTGACCAAGAACAAATACAAGATCGATATCCAGCCACAGTATCATTTCCAAGTGGTAGCCATGCTTTCATATCTAATGGCTTTGGCCAGCTTACAATGTATGTTACCGGTGACCGATGCAAAGCTACTGTTTGGGAGGTCGTTTCAAATACTTTTTTTTTCAGCTTGGGAAGTCACTTCAAGCAATTTTTTTTCCTTTTTTCTTCAATTTGGATTTTTGGGAAGATAATATTATGGAATTCACACCTGCTCTTTCTTTGGATTTCTGCAGTTCGTTTTGAATTGATATGGTTGTATTTGATTTAGGAGTGTTTACGAGTCGAGCCATTTATTGTTGATGATGAAGTAAGCTCATTCATAATAATTGAAAGCCGTCACATGGAAAATAAGTTTGATCTGTTATTACGATCTGTTCTGCCCAGCAAAAGGTCTTCAAGTCATGGAATTTTTTCAAACAAAGTAATCTGGTTGACTATTATCAGTGGTCAGTTTTGTCTTACATAGATTCATCGGAAGGCTAGTATTCTTTTGTTGATTACCATTCAAAGATGTATATGTGAGATCTTATTTGTGTTCTTTTGCATTGTGTCGCCCATTTCAAAGCTCTGAACGATTTCTTTTTGTCATACCTAACAAAACATAGAAGTAAAGCTACTTTTTTTCAGAAGGAAAACTATATAGATAGTTTCTTCAAGTTTTCCTGTCAGTATCCAATTACCAGATATATGGTAATTTCATCTGATTATTTTTGCTTTCTTAGAAAACGGGAAAATGAAGATAATTGGGACTCGCAATGTCATGTGCACCGGTCACATTGAAATGATTACCTTCGACAGTGTACGCGAAAATTTAATTGTTATTAGTACTGGTGAATTAAGCTTTTGTGGGAGTGGAGTAGATGCATCAGATATTTCAAATCAAGAGATGAAGAAAAAATCTGGTAAGAGTTTCGGAGATTTTCCTTGAAACTGCATTTGGAGCAGGTTGAAATAATTTTATTACAAAATTGACGTCCTGTTTGGTTTAGTATTTGAAGATGCTGAAACTGCTGAATTGACGAAGAAAAAGTATGCCTGGTCTCAAACAGCAACAGATGTTACTGCAATATTTACTTGCGATGAGACGATTTCTAAAAAGGATGTTTCATTATCACTAAGTGCAACATCTGTTCACTTGTCAGTGAAGGGTACAATTCTGGTTGGAGGCACTCTTGGTGGCACAGTTGATCCAGCATCATCAACTTATACTATTGATGATAATAAGTAAGTAGTTGCTATTTCTACACCAAGATTGCTCATTCTCATTATGTTCGTCAGTGGTTCACTTGTAATGGGCCAATTCGCACTTAATTTTTTTCTGTTCATAGTGTATTCTATGGTGGAGTTTTTTTAATTAAGGTTAGAGCTATTTCTGGGAAAAAGCGAAGTGGGTTTGACTAACTGGTCGGAACTGGTTGTGGGGGACAATCAAGGCACTTATGAAGTCGACCGAGAATCCTTGAACACTGTTTCGGAATTGCTGGAACGCTTTACATCTGAATCACAGGTTTGAGCGTATTTATGACATTTCATTGGTGTGAGATTTTTAGTTTAAAAGCGTTTTTTTAGTACAAATTTGTCTTTTAGATTCCAGATAGCAACACAGCTGGTCGAAGTTTCAACACCGAACAAATGGAAGATTGTGATATCAGCTCGGATGATATTTGTAAAATTCGCTGGTTAAATTGTGCTTCACAGAAATTAGTTCATGAGGTAGTCGTTATTATCACTTCAGCTATAGTTCCGTTCTGTTTGTAGCTTTTCTCTGAGTCTTATTATGTAAAATAATTTAGAAATTAGCTAGAATCTATTGCTTCGTTTTGTATCAGTAGATTATAATATTACTGAAACCGATCAGATTGTTTTTTTATAAGTAGATAGTAATAGTAGCGAAAAGTGGAAGTCGTAATTTAAGTAATATCATAGTTACATGTTTTGCAGAGTGATATAACCACGCACAGTGTTTTGTTTTCTGTGTGTTTGGATTTTGGACCACGTTTTTTGTGTATCCGTATGGACGTTGATGGCATTTTGTGGAAATTCACAGAAGGTAGCAGGAAAATTCAACATCATGCAACATTCAATGCATTCGGATATGTTCAGGTATATAATGGATCTAAATGTCATTGCAAGAATTTCCGAACTGTGTATTTACGCAAAAATCTTCAGGAATATATAACATATTGCAAGAAATTGAGTGTAACTTGTTTATAAGGACATCATTACCTTGACTGTAAAAATTTGTTTAATAATGAGTAATCGAAGGTAAATTCAAACTCTTATTTATAAATATTATTGTTCCACCACACGTATTTTGTGTTTATTGGAAATCACAGTTTTTCACAATTGCAAATACAAATACTGGGAGTTAAAGAAGTCGAAGTTCAAATTCGTTTAATAGATATAATATCAATTTCGAATATCGACTTATTCATATTTCAAAAACTTCCGTTGTGATAAAAATAAGAAACCTTTCGTACTATACTCCAGATCTGGGATGTGTTGTAGGCATCTAAAACGCAGCGAAAATTCAGCACCTGTCCAGCAGATTGTTCTTATGCCGTTATTGTCGAAGCAAAACGGCATGCCTTTGTTTACTGGCAACCTTCTACAATAGCTTCCGGTATTAATTTTTTTATGTTACGTATGTCAAGTTAAGTATTCAACAACTTTTTGAAGTATTAGTATTGTTTAGATTTACGGAATCGGAAAACAGGCCGTCGAGTCGCTGGAGTTGCTAAACAGCAGCTGGTATCCTTATCTAAACCTTCTGAATTCTGCGATGTCTGCGCTGTAACTGAGAATATCGTTGGTGTTCATGCTGACAATGAATTTCTTTTTATTTTAACTACTGCCGATATTTTCGCTGTGCTTTTAAAAAATCCCCCATTATGACTTTACCTGGTCCTACTCTGCGCAAGCAAGAAGGCTTAATTTGGAGATCTTGTTTAAAATTTGAAATGTTAATTTGATGCATGTCACCAGTAATAGAACTTTGGTTTTGTAATGCATTTATTTGTAATTTACAATTCTTTTTTTACATGTTAGGGAAATTGAAACAGGTCCCAACAATATAATAGGTTTCTTTTTTCACTTCTTCTGTTAATTTTCCAAATAAAAATTTTAATTTTCCAGACAAGGTTTTTTTTTAATAGTGTTACATACGTGCAAGCTGTATCACTGTTGTTATGGCAACTATATAAAATTAGACTTGGAGGAAAGTAATAGTTCCTTATATGATTATTAAAATTTTCTTACGAACAGCATTATTATCATGTTACAGCATCATTGCTTTATTTTGATAGAGCATATTGGTATATTGTTACTTGATAATAATATTATGTGTGAAATGTATTTCTCCATATTTTACAGCGGTGTTAGTTGGTTGAAGGATTACATTCGTTATAGGATCGTTTCTGTAGTAGTTGTTCATTTCTCTGCTGGTAACAGTTCCAGTTTGAAAGTTTATTTATCTCCTTATTCATCTAAAGATTTCGGTAGTTTCACATGCATTGGAAGTCTGATGTTCTACTGAACTTCTGCATCTCGTCCTCGGTTTTGGCGTCACAGAGTTGCTAATTATTTGTAGCGGAGTTACAGAAGCATGTCCTTATCGTTCGTGGATGATCACTTCCAGTTTGCTGAAATGAACATAAGGCATACAGGCAAAATAGACGAAACCATGACAATGGTACGTCGAGCAGTACGGATGGGTTACGATTGTGTCGTAATTAATACAGATATAGGGCAGTTGGTCCAGGAAAATGTAAATCTGGTAAGTTTATCTTTGTAAAATATACGTGCTAACGAACCATTACTCATGTTTATTTGGGAGGAGGGGAGAGGAATAGGAATCTATTGTTTTGCGACCTAGCAAATCTCTATCTAGAACTTAAGGAAGTAGCGTCATTATCTATGAATAGACATAAATTAACATATATTTATTTACTGGCAGCCATCTATTATAGCTTCGGATATTTATGGTATGAATTTCTTTCATGTTGTGGATATCAAATTTAAAATGAAATATAAATATGTATATATTTTACTGTTTTATTTTCTAAGTTTTAAGTTGTTGGGTCTTTTTTATAGGATGACGAACCTCCACGCAAAAAAGCAAGGAAGAAAAGTGGTAAGGGACGAAATGTCATACCGGATCCAGTCAACATTACCTGTACTGATTTGGATACAAGTATGCTTGAAGCAGGTGGAAAACGTCTCCGAATCTTCAGGTGAATCACAAATCACTTTTTTTTAACTGTTGATTTCTAGATTTACTGTTTGCTTAATTTACTAGTTCTTGGAAAAGGTAGATTGGTACAGAACAATATGACTAAATGTTTTGTTGGTGAATTAAATTGATGATTTCTTCCCTTCTCGGAGTATTTTGGATTCTTTAAAATGAACAACGTTATCAGCTAATGAACCACTGAAATCCAATCATTATACAAATAAGAAAAAGGATTTCAAGTTTTTAGCCGCTTAACTGCTACAATATCGAACAGTACGGAGGTTCATTTATTGATGCATCATCCTCAGGTGAAAAAATACGATTTGATTGCTGTGCGTCCATCAGATGAGCAGATCCTTCAAACACTAAGCAAGAAGGGTGATTTTGTCGATATCATCACTTACGAGCAAGCATCAGCATCTGTTGGTTGGCTCAATAAAAGCAAGGTTTTAAGGTTTCCAAAGATATTATCTGGATCAAAGATTATGAGCCGCACTTTATTACTCCACATTAATAATCTTTTTTCTCAAATGATATATTCTAATAATATGCGAATTGGCAATATACTGTAATTTTTCAGATTATTCAGCTTTGTATTAATGATGGTATGACATTCGAGATAACCTATGCTGATGCTTTGAAAGATAGTAGCCAAAGGCGAGAGGTATTTCTATTATTACTAATGCTGCGGTCTAGATTGAATAGATGTCGTAGAATTATTTTTTGATTAAGTTTTCCGTTGAGCCCCTTTGTTTGATTTAACTGAATGTTAGGGCTTTTCATTGTATTGTAATAGAGTCCAACAGTCCAATAGTTTTAGGTGTTAACAAACGGTCGTCAACTCTTAATGTCTACAAAAAATGGTAATGGTGTTGTGATAGCAAGTGGTGCTGAAAGGATGATTGATATCAGAGCACCATACGATGCTGCTAATATTTCAGTTCTCTTTGGTGTTCGTCCTGAATTTGCCCGAAAATTTGTTGCAGGCGAGCGATGAATTTTATAAATTTTCATTTAATAATTTTTTATCTCTTATTTTCGATAATTTTAATGAAAAGTTGCGATTCTTTTTTAAGGTAATGCCAGGAAAGCTTTATTAAGAGCGGAATCTCGAAAAACATTGAAAGGCGGTGTGCTAGTAGGAGTTAAGGAAGAACTGCCGAAAAATCTCATTACGCGTTTGAATGTCATTGAAAAGATAATGAAAATACCTGAATTTCGAGCTCAGTTAGAAGTTGTGAAAGATGAATTAGAAGAGGAAAGTAAGAAAAGTTGATATTGGGAAAACTGTAGATTATTTAAATCCGATTCCATAAAGGAACGATGTTGTTTTAATTCCTCTTATTTAGACTTTGGTGGAATTTGCTTATCCGATGTTTATTTTTCTAGGATTTGAGTTGATAAAATATATAGAGGTATACCTGGCAAAGTCATTTCTTCGTTATTTTCAATTTACTTGTTGTCAGTGCATGTTGTGTGAAATGTTCCAAGTTCTGAATGCATTTGGTTTTATTAAATGAATAAAAATTGCTTCTGAAATATTATCTTTCTGCATTGAATTTCTTCATCCGAAATGTAATAACACGGACTTACTTTTTTTCATTCTTATTTTTCTGTATCTCTTCCTTGTTTAGTAACTAATTTGTTCACACATTTTGGGCGGTATATCAAGTAGTGGTTGCTTATGAGTCTTATTTTTTAAATAGTTTATTGTACAGATTCATACTACATACGCAATAATGTAAAATATGTGTTAAAAATAGATGTGGCAGAAATTTCTGAATTTCGATCAAGACGTTGTTCGAAGTGGTTGGAGGAGAGCGTTATGGAAAATGAAAAGGTCGTTAGGAATGGATGCAAGATGGCCAGTGTTATGGAGTAAGTTCAAATCGTCTCTGCAAACCTGAATGTCTAATATAATCATATGAATATTTGAGCTGGAAGTAAGCTGAATTCTTTGCCATCTCGACAGTTTATCCAAACACTAGATGTGTCACAGCAAGCACAACTGTCTCGTATCATCACTGAAGTGAAGGTTTGTCAGCATTCTTCGAAAACACAAGGATTTGGACTTGTCCAGATAGAACGGTACTTCTGATGATATGTGTACCAGCACAACCTTATTGTATTATTTTCAACAATAATTTTAACAAATAACATTCCTTATAGGAAAACCAGAATGACTTCGAGCTAGACTCATTTGAGATAGGAGTGGACGTAACAGAATTTATTTAGTTTTGAGTGTTATTTTAATGACCTTTGTTACGCAGGAATTTTGTGGATTTTGATTTACATGAGTCATTCTTATTTAATCTAGTGGGTCCTGTTTATGATATGCTGAAAAACTTGTTACCAAACAAATATCCGTAAAATTCAAGTTTCTTAAATTTCACTACTGATTGATAATTCTATGCTTTTGACGAAAACCTAAACTAGTTCAGTACTTACAAATCGAAATGAAAGCAGGCGTTTCTATAATTATGTTCGTTAAATCATACCTGTTGCAGTTGCTATCCCGTTGTTATAATTATTTTCCCGAACACTTATCAGATTCAGACTGGAGAAGGTTGCTTCAGTGCGAAACTCAAAAACAGCGTTTCAATCACATCAAGTTTTGTCGTTACAATGAACTGAAAGAGCTAAAATGTAAAGCGAAGCGTCAGCGACAAGTTTTTGATAAGTTGAATATTTCTGAACCCACATCAGGATTTGCAATGTTTGTGGGTACAACACAACGGAGTATGTTTAGTTGAAGTGAACGTTTTCTTTGTCCCTTTTGAACTGAGAAGTTAGTTTTGTGGCCACTTCAGAATTCATTTTTGGTTGAACTGGAAGTCTATTTTTTAATATTCTAAATATTAATTTACTGAACTTACTCAATATCTCATTTTCTTTAAATGTTGCGTTATTTACTCGTTGTTTTCAGAACGTATTGCTGATCAGCGAAGATTACTGAATTATATACATAACATTCAGATGGAACCAACACCCGCTCTACTCGTTGACTGTCGATTTCTGAATAAACTCTCATCACAAGCTCTCTCGCAAACCTTAATTCAACTGTCATATTTGGCAAGCGAAAACCGAGATCGACGACGTCCTTGGCCGCTTTACTTTTTCAATTTTGACATGAAAAACGAAAGTATTCTGGAAGGACGAGAAAGGTAGTGCAAGTAAAAAGTTATAACAAACATTCTACGATATCTAAAAATACTGCTATTCATTTGCAGATACTTATCACTGGCCGATTCTTCCAGAAATCTATCCCTGACTATCTCATCATCCAGTTACTTAAATCTTTTTTCTCCTGACGAAATAATTTATTTAAGTCCACATGCAGAAATTGATTTAGAAGAGGTATGTTTCAAAAGTAAGATTTTGGAAAGTATCAGTAAATCAAGTGTGTGAGCAGATAACAACTAGAATTTTTGACTCATTCTCTGTTAGGTAGACGGCTCAAAAGCATATGTTTTGGGTGGCATAGTGGATAGAGTTGCGCAACACCATTTGCACCCACACGCAACGATACTGGCTGCAAACCAGGATGGAGTTAAAGTGCGCCGACTTCCTATCGATAGATATATTAAGTTAGTTGTCTTTTAGTCGTCATTACTTTCAGGAGTTAGAAAAAGTTAGATACCGATGTGTTACATGTACGTTTCTTTAAAAAGTTCTTTTGAATTTCCTTTTTTAGTTTTCTGATTCTCCAATTTTTTTTTAACTTACACAAGGCGAAATCGACTAACTTCTAGAGGTTAGGTGATATACTCAGGACTCGGTGGTTTTCATGGATTCTATAAAAATAAGCCATATAAAGAAGTGAAAAAAATAATCATGTAGCTGTTTCCATTTGAGTATCCTGTTATATCTGATAATTTTCAAAACTCGTAATAAAAGTACAGGGTGAGTCTGTCGAATTTTATTTTATTGTTATGTATAGGTGGAAATCAGGTTCAAGAAGTATGACACTACTGGCGGTTACATCAATTCTTTACAGTGTATACGAATCTTGTGGAGATTGGCAAACAGCCTTTAGGAAGTATTTTTTTTTTTTTTTGAAGAAAACATTTTTTCAAGGAATTTCGAGAGATACGTATGGTTGAAGCTATAATTCCATTTATAAATTTAAAAATTGAAAGGAAAAACCTGGAAGAGGAACAGTGAAGGTCTTTTTTAAATAGTGCAGACATTTAGGCATGTCCCAGTACGAAATACCAAAGGACCGGAAGAAAAGAATCTCTACGGCCGACGTTTGCATGCACATATACACGATTATGAGAGACGCCTACTAGCTGAACTTAATCAGAGATTGTAACTGATATCGGGAAGAGTCACGTCATGGAAACACATTTTATAGAGGAACCGGATTTTAAAAGCATGCATACAGCTGCAATTAAAGCGAGCTTTTCACTCGTAGTGCATACCGCATCGGTGTGTATAAAAGAAACTGCACTTTATTTTACAGTAAGATCTTTAGAAGAGATTTTTATTTGATAATATTTCATGGCCAGGTAAACTTTGTTGCGCCTATATTTTTGATTTTGGGATATCTCTCACCAGTTTTGGTAATGCCGTTTTCATATGTACCCGGTCAACCGATTTTAAATCGATGCTACACCTCAAAAACTCAAATTAAGTTTTTCGAAGTAGAATTATTTATTGGAAATCATGCCTCTGACGAGTGTCAGTACTGAAAAAGGAAGGGAAAACTACATCCTGCGATGCTTCGCCAATTGAGAATTGTAAGCAGTTATAGTAAAATATATGAAATTTATATTTGATACCTGTGTATTTCTGGATTACGATGTTTACTACAAAATACATATCCACAAACGCACTGTATTTCTCTATCAGCTATATGTAACTTCATTCGACATAGTCCACATCGTTTATTCCTTATCTCTTCTCTTATCTGAAGGAAATTTCCACTGATATTAAAGTATACTGTTGTCATTATTAGCCTATATCACTCATAAGATGTACTTTGTTTCTGGTAGTTAATTGAGAAGGAATCAAAGAATTAAGCTGAGGAAAAAAGTTCCACAATCTTCCAAAAAATTCTATGCTAGTGTGGGCCATGAAGGAGCATGTAAAAACGAAAAGATGAATGGAGATAAAATCGTACAATGATATAAGGACAGACTCGCACAAACGATAAGCCTGGGAACGTTTTGCTTAAGAGATTGAAGTTTGTCCCACAGTATAGCCACATAAATGCTCTCATTCTCAATTATATGCTAAATTATATCCTCTATCTGAAATTCAACGGGATCTTAAGCGCTTTACTTTAAGTAATTCACTTTCGTTTGATGGAACATCAAATAATTCCTCTTCTTGAAATTTTCTCTGCTTAGCCGTTTCAGGTGGATCGAAATATGTCGCTAGTTCTCTTTGTTTTACAATATCAGTGGTGCCTTTCCGAATCGAGAGAGGTGATGGCAAAGGGAAAGATCTGAACATGACTTCTTTTCGTAAACAAGCTAAATTCGATGCTCAAAAAAAAAAAAGAAAAAAAAAAAAAAAAAAGGAAAATGAAGTAAAATGCATTAAAGGGAAACCCGCAAGAACTGCTGGGTGATAATGGTGATTGCAGAAGGTCAGCGACTGCCTCTTTCTCGAGCATTTCTTCAGTTTTTCGTTGCACATTTTCAGATAAATCTTTTATGTTATTCCGTCGGGCTTTTTCCCTTCGCTGTATCAATAATTTCATTTTTTCTCGCATTTGTTCATGCTCTGCTTCTTTATGCTCACGTGGAGTAACTTCAGTATATTCAGAAGATCTAAATGGTCAAAACTACATTAAAGCATTTTAGGATTACTTTGAATCCTTAGGATAAAATGAGGAAGCTGGTCATGCTTTTTCAGGAAAAAAAAAAACAAATGAAAGTGACAGATCAGAAATTAGAACACACAAAATGGAAGTGAAAAGAACGAATTACCCAGAAAAGCTTGGTTCCGAACTGCCAGTGGATGGTAAAGTGCGAATCAAATTTCGTAGGTTGGCTAATGACTGAGACATTCGTATTAACGATGCAATCTCTTCACGATCATTATTACCAGCAACTGGTTTTACTAACAACCACAGCACACTGCCCGAGGAAACACCAGCTGATGCCAAAGAGTTACCTTCATTTCTGCAGTATTTAAGGATTTTTCAAAGTTCTAATCATATTGAAACAATCATAGACAAAACTCAAAAACATTTTTTATATCACTGGGAACAATAACGGAAAGTTGTTTCAAATAGTAGTGCTATACCGCAAGATTCAAAATATGAAGAAGTGTAGACAATCAAATTGACATCAACGTAGGGATAGGATGGTCCATTTAATATAAGACCAGCCATCTATAATAAATGAAACATCTATTATAGATGGCATTTACCTGTAAGTTATTTTCTTAAAAAGTATAAGAATGGGTATTATTTAATTTAACCTAAAAAATTTCGGAAAATTTTTAAAACAAGCCCACTTTAACTCCTTATTATCATGAATGAGAGTGATTTGATGAGCACCTCCGAGTCGAGATTGCAAATAATTCTTTAGCACACGTATACCTGTTGTCTTCTTCATCACCAATTTCAGTGGTTTGAATGACGATATCGTTGATTTAATTGTAACCTAGAACAGTATGAGCCAGAACATCAATTGACAGTATTTACTGGAACATTCAGAATGTTTTTTCATTTGAGAACTCAAATTTACAATAAATGATTCAAATATTTTGCACCTGTATATTTAGATCCCTCCCATATTTTTTGATTTTAATTCGAAAAAAACTTAGCATAACTTACTGCCACCATATCAGCTTTAGATACGTGACTCTCTGACTTTGACTTTGCAGCTGTTTTGCAAACTGTAAGAAAGGTATCCAGTACTTAAGTAGTATTTTCAGCAATGGTCAAAAAAGAATAAAGAATTACTAGCAAAACTTTCAATTCCGTCATCTTCTAATCCTAACAGCGTAAAAGATTAGGTTTTAAATTTAGTTAAATGCTACCTATAATTTGGAATCTAGAAATTCATTGGAGAGTGCTTCTCAGCTTTCGTTTTCGGAAGTACCTAAGTGAATGTTGGAGTATTTTAGCAAATGGAATGTTGAATTACTTGACAATGATGACATATTAGGAGATCCCGGAGATCGACCACCTGGTGAGGTCAGCGCTCTCAGGCCCTTTTTGTTCCGTTCATTCGTTATTCTATAAATTATAGTAAATGAAAGAGTAAACTATTACTACAAGCCATTTAGATAGTTCTAAAACTAGTAACAAAATTTGAATACTTTTTATCAACAATTTTTTCATTTTTCTTCTGCAGGGAGTAATTGTTACCAATTCGGAAATCCAAAAATTCTGGAAGGAATAAACGATGATCTATCGGACCACATTGAAACGAGTTTACATAAAATTAATTGTATAAAACAAGAATTAATTTTAGAGGTTACAATTACCGCAGAAAGAAATGACAGTTTGTGCAAGAAACAGGTACCGATTCGTTTAAAACTACATTACAAACACATACATTGTACGATTTGTACACTTAGTAACTCTACTGAACTACTGGAAAATGAAAATTTTTTGGATTTCTATTAGAAAAAAAAAAGAAAAGAAGCGAAATTTGTATGAATAAACGTGAAATTTTGACGTACGTGGACCAGACGACTGTTTTTTTTGTTGTGAATTAGGTAGAAAAAGTGTATTCTTCTCCGCTGTTTCCTTTCCCTGTAAAAATTTTCTGAAAATGATGAAAATCAGTAAACTGAGCTAAGTTGAGAAAATCGGTCATTTTGCGCAATAAGAGAGTGCTGAAAGACGGTTCGTGGGGAGATGAGATAATTCCTTGCATCATAGAATCAGAAAGAATTTGAGGTCAACGAGACATGACCATGACATTTCCTATAAAAGTTTCTGTAAACTCCACATTTCCTTCCAGAATTTCAAAGTTAATTTTACTACCTTTCATTGCTTTAAATACCTCATTCCCAACAACATACATACAAAAATCGACTATAAGTCTTTGTTAGCACCTCTGTCGTGTCCCTATATCATCGTACTCGTGGGTATATTTTACCGTCATAAAAACGGAAGCTACCTCCGATCCCTCATTGTCATCATCTTTGTTCATTCGTAACAATTCCTTCGTTTCGACAAGCCTTACACAAAACCTCCCGCTCACCGAATGATGGATAGCAAACAATGACGCATTTCTGTCTACGCAAGCAGTTTCTATCGGGTAACATTCACACGTCATACCACACATACAAAGGTGGTACCACACGTTTAAGTGCAGTATTACGTTCAGGTCGTAGTGCCACATGCTTAAATGTTGCAAAACACGTTCATAGTACCACACGTCCAGGGGTAGTATTAACAGGGATTCAAGAGTACCACACATAGTACCAAACACTGAAGGCAGTACCCTACTCAGACGTGATACCACGTATTCAGACCATCTGAAATGCAGCCTACTTGCAAGGCTTTTTATACGAGAGATGCACTGGTACTGGTCTGTTTTTATTTCTCCGGTTGTTAAAGGGGTCTTATTGATTTATTGATTGCTCATTAGCCGGAGTCTCGTGGTTTTTATTCTCGATGGTAAATACTGATCATTTAGTAATGATAAGAGGTGTGTATCATTTCAGTCTTACTACACTACAACACATTGCTGTCTCTTTTACTTAAACAATTTACTTTTGTACTTCGCTGTTTACTTATATTGATATGATTATTCTTATCTCTTCACTTTTCCTTTTTTTTTTTAAATGAGTGCTTCGTTTTACACTAATTATTCCCATGCATTTCGAGTTTATGCTCTAGTCAGAATATGTGGTACTACCACCTCATTATTGCATCTCAATATTTAGATGAATTACAGATGCGGGGAATAGCTTTGAATGATGTGAAAACGTTGCTAGAAGTTCAAAATCAAAAAACTGTCGTAGAGTTATTTCAGATTTGACCTGAGAAGTCAAATAAGATCCATAAGTTATTAAATTTTTGATAGTAGTTTCAAGTTTCCGATGATGAGCTGAATAGCGAAAATTTCAGCTTACGTTATGTGATGGGCATCTCAAGGTCGAAATTAACAAAAGAAGAAGATGCCTCTGTGCTACCTCGTCTTGGTAACGGGATATTTGAAGTAGGATGTGCCGAAATTATGATCAACGACAATGAAAATGATGACAGTGGCGCTTTGTTGACAATTTATTATCCTTCGGATAGCTCATCCAGTTATGTTCGTAATTCTTAATTTCTAAATTCCAAGTGGAGTTTCGAAGAACGAAATGTTACACAGCTTAAATCCCTTTCGAACACTTGATGTTAAGTGATTAAATGAACAAGCAGGCATAACCAAGGGAGGCTGTTATAATCGAGGCACTTCTCACTTTTATAATATATTTAGAAATACCAGAGCATGGTTCAGTTGATAAAGAAATGTGGAATTTTCCTTTCAGGAAGAATCAGAACACCCGCTATGGTTACCTAGAGAGGAATATATCGATGGTCTTGCAGAATATCGAGATACATCACCTTTTTGGATCCACTTTATACACAAGTGGTTCATTGGTGAGAAAAGGTATGTTCGTTCGAGAAAGCAATTCGCATTCTCTTTTCAAAGCAACTTTGAAATGCAGTTTTGGCCGAAAGGTGATATGAAATAATTTGATACTGGAATAATTAGGAGGCTTAGAAAAAAAAGATGAGGATATTATGGAGCGTATACATGGTGTGGGGCAACTGAAAATCAACTCGGCAACCTGATTAAACTGCCCCCATTCTGTCCTCTGAGTAACTGTCGTCTAACTTTTGTCCTTGGATTTCATAATGTAACTGTTGTTTGTAGAGTTCCCGCATACTGGCATCGTGCACTGGATATCACAGAAGCTAGCTATCCAGTTTTAGTATTTTCTCACGGCCTTTCAGCGTGTCGTTATTTCTACTCCATCTATTGCTCATCTCTTGCAAGTCATGGTTATATTATAGCAGCTGTTGAGCACAGGTATTTCGTTTTTGAACTAATATTCATTGCAAATGAAATTAATTCTATAACTGTATAAAATGTAATACTTGTTACGAAGATAATTTCTTCATATTTTGCTACAAATCGATTTGTTTGTACTTTTAACTCTCCAGGGATTGTTCGGCTTGTTGGACGTATAAGTTGAAAACTGATGAAAAAACAGGAGAAACAGTAGAAGTGCCGGTAAAATTGCGTAAACTTGTGCCAACTGACGACGAATTTCAGCTAAGGAATGGGCAGGTATTTACTTTGTTTATTAAATACTTTGACGAAAATTTGAACCATGTTGATTATAAAATTAAGAAGCTGGTATATACGAATAAAGAAGAGAAGAGACAGATTATCTGAAACGAAATTGTTGTGAATGACATAATAAAAGTATAAATTTCTAGAAAAAATTACGAGGAATTTAGAAACTTGCATGAAATTGCCAGTTTCTTACCATTTTTTTCTTTTCTTTTTATATGAAAAAAAAGTGTTTGACAGAAGAATTGTCCACAATTAGGTTCCATTGTTTCAAGTAGAACAAGCAGTTTTTTCAGCTTCATAAACGAGTATCGGAATGTATTAGAACGTTACATGTACTCAAGGAATTAAATTTGGGAGTGTATAGTTCGGACGAAAAAATCGGGCGAAAATTATTGCTAGGGAATAATTTCGCATGGTCACAGTTCAAAGTAAGAATAAATTTCACCTTATTCGTTCACGAAGCGTTTAGAATCGAAATTGCAGAGAAATATTTTAACTCATTAGATTCTGTAGAATATTTGGAAATTTTTAGGGTCGCTTAGATATGAGTAGAATATGTATTGCTGGTCATTCATTTGGCGGTGCGACAGCTATTGCAGCAGCAGCTTCTTCTACTGATTTTTCTGTGGGTTGATTTTTCAGTAACGGGGAATTTTCACGCCTGATGAAGTAAGTTATCCTAATTTTGAATTTCTAGGCTGCCGTAGTGCTTGATGGATGGATGTTTCCTATTGAAAAGGAATTGCTTACAAAAGTTCGACAACCAGTTTTGTTCATGAATGCAGAAAACTTCCAATGGGAAACAAACGTGAAAGACATGTTACGAGTCATCGAAAGCTCAAAACGCAGCGTTTTACTTACATTCAAGTAAACATTAAAAAAAAAATTCTTAAATTCAATCGGAATTCCTATTGGTTCAGAATGGATGAGTAGCGGGAGGAAGTAAAAAAAGTTAAGGCAACAAGTTTTTCCTGTTTCACTTGTTGAAAATTTTCCAAACAAAAGTTTTTATGAAATATTGAAACTCGAAAACCATGTCTAGTATTTGAATTGCTGTTTTTCATCAAGACTGCAACAACTTTCACTTTCAGTGAAGCAGTGCATTACTCTTTCACAGATTTCCCGCTGTTGATTCCGAAAATGCTCTGCCGTTGGTTAGGTGTACAAGGTTTGTGCGATCCAGTGCAATGCGCTGAAGCAGTGGTTGAGTTGAGTGGGCACTTTCTGAAATATTATTGTGAAGATCCTAATACTACAATTTTTAATCTGTTAGAATATGAAAACATCGTTACTGTGGGAACAAAATTTGTAAACATTTGAAATGCTCGCATTAAGGCATCCTATACCACTATCTTCTCTTTTATACTTTTGAAGTAGAAAGTTGCACATCGACTTAATCCTCACTTGAATTTCTTTTCTTGATGGCTTGGTTTTTCGCCGAGTGGTAAACTCGATGAAGAAAAACTTTCGCTAGCTTGCAATTTATGAAAGAAGCGCTGAAGCAAGATGTCAAGTTTAATGGTATTTGAAACCTATTAAAATCCAGTTTACACCGATTTCCTTGAATATCTATCTGTTTTTTTATTTACTTTCACGTCCTTAACAGAACGTCCCATTCAATCCATCAGTCCACTAATTAATCGAATTATTGGCATTTAATTTGGAAGAATCGGGATATTATTCAAAGGCATACACTTACGCTTACAACTCACTTTTATAATTTTATATACACACTCTCCAGCAGTTGTAAGAAAAGTGCTTTTTTTGGTTTGGTTTTCATTGAAGGCAAAAATATTTTCGTTACACAGCAAAATCATACTTTTTATTCACTAAACAGGGAATTTGAAATTTGGCAGTTCACTTAAGTCATCAGTTGAGATAACAATTGTATCATTCATTCTCAAAATAGCATGATCGATGACACCGATCGGTGTGATCAGCGCGTCGACGATGTAATGTGTTTGATCCGCTTTAACTGCAGCAAATTTCCCGGTCACATGAGTGCGTTCATGCATGTCCAGTTCTACCTGAAGTAATGTTTACAGTTTCAGTAATTCCATGAGCAAAGAACAGTCCCATTTATTCATAACGGCTCTCATATAACTAGTTACCTCGCCCATTTCAAGAAATACAGCCATACTGACTTCCTAAAGTGAAATAAACAAACCTGTTTGCCTCCCAAAAAAGACATAAGTCTTAGGAAGCGCTCCCTCAACTCTGCCCTTTGTTTTTGTTCCAGAGTATCACCATGTAGCACTGATTCACTGGCTTCCGCATCTTCTACTTTCTCTTCTTTTACTATTGCGGGAATCATCAGTTATCCACTACTATTTCATAAACAGGTGCAATGCTTGCAGTTGGTTACTTGCGAAGCAGAACAACCGAGCTTGCAATTCATCAAAATCACTTATTTCGCACTAGCAGCCTACTCAACAAACTAAGAACCTTTCCTCAACTTCCATTAATTGAATAATGAAAGTTAAGAAACGTGATACTGTTGGCATAAAATTAATGGACAGAATCCCCGTACAAATCCACTTCCCTATTATTATATAAAATACAATATATGTATAGATCTTCTACTATTACGCAAAAATCTCTAAAAAATCATGACTTTTAATTTCTGACAACTTATCACGTCTTATCCCAGACGAGCATAACGTAACTGATAAATGAAGGTGAATCCCACAGAGCTAAGAAGCAACATATGAACGTTCCATTTATTCGTGTACAAAAGTAACAAGGGATTGCACAACAAAGTCTGACAAAATTCAAATAATGCCAATTTTATTTGCAACATCGAGTGCGTCATAGTCAGGTGCCAGACGTACGTAAGCCTTCTTTTCATGGTTTGGCGTCACCAACGTATTTACCTGGAGTCAGAATCATCACTTTTAACGTGACTTTAACAACTAACAGTAGGAAACAAACACAGATTAAATAATAACAGGGAAGAAATTTTTGCTGCAAAGAAGAATTCAAATGCGGAACTACCAAATTCAGTCTTACAAACAGGGCGTACCTTTTGCACATCGATATTGTACAGTTTTTTAACTGCTAATCGTATTTGTGGCTTATTTGATTTGATATCGACGATAAAAACCAATGTATTTGTATCTTCGATCTTCTTCATTGCTGATTCCGTTGTTAATGGGTGTTTAATAATAGCATATGCATCAAGCTTTTCACGCCTAGGAACGGATTTTCGTGGATATCGGGGTGACCTCGGTAAAGTCAGTGTGCGTGGCCTATGGAAGTGTACAGATGTCCTGACCTGAAGCACCAAAAAACGAAATTCTTAGTTTGCCAAAAAATATGTGAACGAAACTGTTTAATAAAAAAAAAAAAACGCACTCCCTTCTTGTGGGTTTTGAAATGTCCTTTCACTACTTTTTTTTTAGC
The DNA here is from genome assembly GCA_003012265.1 of Setaria equina. Lineage (NCBI taxonomy): Eukaryota > Metazoa > Nematoda > Chromadorea > Rhabditida > Setariidae > Setaria > Setaria equina. The sequence continues at coordinate 26,371 of PQVD01001551.1, forward strand.
ATCCAACGCCTTCGTCACTTTTGTTTTGCTAGCTCCTGTAAATTATTTTAAAATGGTCAAACGACATAAGACAGAAAAAGCAGCTATTTAACGAAAAAATGTCTGCAAAAAGCAAAATGAATACCTTTTTCCCCTTTATCAACTCCAACACCAGCTTTTTTCGATATCTGCTTCGGCGCCATTGTATTTGTGCCCTGGTAAAATTTACCGACATTTTAGTATGAGAAACATACTCAAGTTACAAATGAAAACTAGGAAACTTTAAAACAGAAATTATATACTGCATGATAAAGACAGTTTTATGGTTTAATAGCAAAAATTTATATAAGTACTTTTCATGCTTCTAAAGCAAATTCAAAGCATTCCACAGCTTGTACACTTTTTGATCAATTTATACCACTGCTGCGTATAACAAGTAATATCTAAATTTCAGGAAATATTTACAAATGTATATGACAATTTGAGCAAAATTGAGTGTCTTCATAATCCATATCTATAAGTGAAATGAATAAGAGCAAAAAGACTAGAATGGAACCAAGTGGAGGAGATCACTAGAAATATGATACATCATATAATATGATATGGAATTCATATAGTAAGGAGAATAAACATATAACTGAATGTCAGTAATGTTTCTCTAATGCAATAAATGAACCTAGTTTCTCTGAATTCGAAGTATGAGAAGCATTTTTGGCATGAACCAGCTATTTACACTATAATTGCACAACTGCTGAGTTTAGAAATTTCAATCACAGAAGATTACAAATCCAGAAACATCTTAGAAAAAGCAACGAATTACAAACACGATTCTTGACTAAACTGTAGAGGTAAGTGACGATTCGTATTATGTACCAAACTTCTGCGATCTAGCTCCTTAGCAATTTGTTTTCGATTTCTCTCAAACAGCTGATACGCAAAGACGCACATTAAAATAAGAATTCCAAAAAATATGCACATAATGACACCAAGTGCTATTTGATAAGCCACCAATTCTTTTCGAATTTTAACTTCAAACGGTGAAAATGTAGTGGTCATATACTGAACCAACTGAAAAAGTAAAGGATGAGGAAAATGCAACACATTAAATGTAACAGACATTAATGAATAAAGGTATAAATAAGTTTAACTCCGAGCTGCTTCTACCAATACAAAAAAAAAAAAAAAACCCTTTCTAGCAGTAGAGAATTTGAACCACTCCAAGACCGAAAGCAAGATGAAAACCACTAAGCGATTTTACTTTTTATGAAACGCTTTTTCATGAGTTAGGAAAAATGAAGCAATTAAAGCCTAACAGAACTGCATAAATTACACATACTAAAATTGAAGACTAACCGAAGGGATATATATATTCCAGAAGGACACAGATTTCCAGCGATAATCGCGTTCTAATATACCAAGCCTGGTAAAATCAAAGTACAACGAGTAATTGAAATTGAGATACCAATGCCGCCGCGGCTCAAAGGATAACCAAGCAGAATCAGTTAGGATGTTTGGATTCCTGAAGAAAAAAGTCGTTCTTAGCAAAAATGCTTTTCATTTTCTTAATAAACCAATAAACATAGGCTGTAATATCCCCATAAGTTCATCAAATTCAAGAGATAACTGTATATAAAGAACAAGTCATAACGATGACAGACCATAAGATGTTAACGTAATATTTCTCATGATGTTTTCGAGGAGCATAAATATAGCGATGTTTAAGGAATTACAATGAATAGCGTATAAACAAGAAGTGACATACTTATACATCGCAAACTGTCGAAATACAAATGTTAAAAGCTGACTGGCGTTCCGATCGGCATCTGTCCACGTTATGTTTTCAAAATATTTTGGTAACAAATTCTTCGGCATATACGGGAAACCAAATAACAGATATAAGTCACAGTCATGGCAAACGCCTGCAATTTTAAAATGAAACTTTCACGTTAACTGTAAATATGTATAATGAAGTGTTGGTTAGAAAAGCTTGACATATCCAACTTACTAGATACCACTAGAATTGAAATAGTCACCATGAACCAGTAACAATGAAGTGGAAATAATATATGTGAGAACAATTTAACTGTGAATCACACAAGGATACTCTAAAGCCTTGGTTTTGACCAAGATATAAATAATTTCATCCTAAACATTATACAACTTTATATATTTATGTGTGAATAACACGCATAGAACTTAATTACTTCTTGATTCAAGGTGCAAGATCATATGGGCATCTTTTAAAAACTGAAGTTGGGAAAACAGCGAATTTCAAAGTACAAAAAATCAAAAACAAAAGAAAACGAACTCATCCAACTTGGAAAAGATCGACTGCCAGAACCCCGACCAAATTCATAATTGTTGACGTACATGAAAACTTGTGAACCAGCAGCAGAATGCAAGTGTGCAGACAGACTTATAGGAGCAACGTAATAAGCATCTGTCAGCATCTAAAAAAAGACAATTTTATTATAATATGCTCATCTTCCCAAACATTTCATAAGCTTTGATCTTAGTTCTAAAATATAATTAATGAAAGAAATCAAAAACACCATGATAACATGAGTTCTTTTTTGGAAAATACTCTGCAAAATGTTCTGAAATAAGCAAACATAGGGGGCAATGTGAGATTTCTATTTTGGACAAAAAATAAAGGAAAATGTCGAATATTTCAAAGTAATTTGTATCAAGCAAGAAAAAATCAACACACATTAATGAATTCTCTCTTTATTGCATTTTCGTCTGATGCATCTGGCCAATAAGTATATTGATCAATAATTGCTTCTACTACTGCTTCGCGATTCGTCGTATAATTATGGCGAAAAGCGTATTCAAGTACGTAATTTTTGAGGTATTCTTGGTCGACCGGAACGAAATCGTTAAACTCACCCAAAAGTCGATTTTCAAGTATTACCTATAAATAAAACAACGGAACAAACGAATTTAATAATGTTGAGTACTAAAAATTTGACGGTACGGAGGACATCTTTCAGAATACGTAATCATATGTAAGGAAGTAAACCAGGATGAGACAAACATCTGATATCAAATAAAAACTACAAGATGTTACTGGAAAGTAATTTGAAGTTTTAAAGCACTCAGTTTGGTCATTCTCATCAATTGTCAGACCCGAAAGATGGTACCATCACTGTGCTCTGTTGCCAACCATACCGAAAAGCCCGACATGATCCGAACCCAACCCGGTAAAACTAGCACTGCTTGTTTAACCACTCTGCTATATACAGTGTCATTCCTTCTCACTAATATCTATGGAATAATTTACCTCAGAACCATCGTCCCTATTGAACCCAGTTAGGTAAGGCACTGCAGATGGATAATCTACAATGCCAGAAGGGATAGAATTCAAAAGCAACAATGGGTGTGCCGGAATGAATCGACCATCGACATGCGGTAAGAAGAGGTAACGATTATATTCCACCTGTAAGGTTCTCCTTTAAACAAGAGGCATTGCAAAAAAAAAAAAAAAAAAAAAAAAAAAAAAAAAAAAAAAAAAAAAAAAAAAAAAAAAAAAAAAAAAAAAAAAAAAAAAAAGAAGAATTAAAAAAAAC
>PQVD01001552.1:0-26890 GCA_003012265.1 Setaria equina
ATTTCTTTTTTTTTCATTGAATCTTTTTCATATTACGGTTATTTTATGTTTTGTTTTGTTTTGCTTCTTTTTCTTTTTTTGACATTTTTGCTCCATAAAATTTTAGCTTATAAATTGTTGATTATAATTAAAAGGAATATTAATTATGGAATGTTTCAAATTACTATAAAAATTAGAGGAATTATGGTTGCAATGCAACTTGAAAACAGTAATGTTTACTTTTCAGAGAAAATTTCACTGTTCAATTTTCACATCATAAATGTTTACTCTTACTTGAAACAAAAAAAGAAACTACGGAAGGGAACGCAATGAAGAGATAAATTTCATCTAAAATATTTTAAATTTCAGAAATATAAATAAATGAAAAAAGAAATTGCTGAATTCTTTCAGTGAATGGATGTACTAGTGATTAATTCATATCAAAGTTTATATATCTAATGCATTTCCTTTCCTAACTTTGACTTTCTTCTTCTTCCCGAAACAAAGAATTTTGAAAAGTTTTGCTCAAAAATGTTCCAAATAAATTATCTCATTATAAATTTTCCTTTTTTAATCTTGTTTCCTCCAATTTTAAAACAAACATATTAGAGTTTTTTTCTTTTCTTTAATACTAAATTAAAAAGTTTTTGTTTTCTTTCTTTTTTTGTTAATAGTACTAAAATGAAATTTAGGGAGTGAAGAGCAAATGGAAATTTTATCAAGCTAAGAAATGCTAATCTTATTGAAGCCAGTTATCAATTATCTCATCTTGTTATCATTTAGAAATTCATGATAGTACATTTTACTAGCACTAACAACCAAACATGATGACTGATTTTGAACATATTGTAAGGAGAAATTTCTGAGGGAATAATATGCAGCATATCTTTCCTTGGGAATCGTTCTTTAGCTTTGTTCCATTTATGAGCAATAAATTTTTATAGTAATATTTATTACTAAAAATGATTTAACAGGTACAGCACATCCATTCCATACACATTTATATGTCTTTCAGCATCTTCAAATTATTCGAGTAATTCCTAAACATAAAACTTCACGCATAATCCGTTGATACAATATTATCACAAATTAAAAGCTAATATAAGAGTGTAGATTTTAGGACTGTTATAATATATATAAACATGTACATGTAACATATAACGTTTAATCCACAGAACCAGTCATACCGGAATCATTTTTTCGGTCACTGGTTGTGACAGGGAGCCGAAAAGTATTCCACGGCTGGCCTTTGTTAGGATTAAAATTACTGATAAGAGAGATAGGTGAGGGGATAACGGTTAGTAGTCCCGGCCACTTGATATATTTTGTATTAATTATTACTGCACGAATAAAGTTACTGATAGAATGAATGGAGATAGTTGAAGACTATAGAACTCTCGAAAAATTAGGTTGCAGGTTGTGCTAGTGATACTTGATGTTCTTTTGCATTATTGATCAATCATCTTTGAAGTTAGCAATCATTAATATAGCCCTATCGATTAGACAAAATGATAGCGATGACAACTTTGATATTTCAATCCTTTCTGGATGACTGGAAAAAAATACAGGTGGTACCGAACACAGGTGTCATCATTTGCTTGTTACTGAAGAAATTATCATGCTATATGGATACTCTATCATAATAAAAAATTAAATGCTTTGCAGCTGTGCTGTAGCAGTAATTCCATTCTTCTCCACTGACATTATCCTGTCATATATCCACTTATCCATTTGTTTGTCTCTTCATCCATTTTGCGGGATCGGTGATCCATTCATCTTTCAACGAACTTTCCATGCTGCATAATTGAGCATCCGAAAAAAATGACTCAAAAAATGGTTTCAGCTCGAAAGACAGGTTATCGTATATGTTTTGTGTGAGATATTCCCCTCTTTTTTTTCCTTTTTTTTTTTTGTATTTCACAAAATTGAGTGCTTTAAGAGGATAAAAATGTGCGGTAACTGATGAATTGCAGATGTAAGAAGTGAATTAGAAAGCATTGGGAGATGTTTGGAAGGGGAAGAATTGGTGAAAGCATTGATGGAACGAGTTTTGGCAACTGAGGAGGAGAAAGCTACCTTAGCAAACAAGGTGGAAGAGCTGTCGAAAATCCAAAAAATGGCTACAAGTCTTAGGAAACAAAATGAACTAGTAAGTGAGAAACTATCAGTTCGCATTATGATAACTTTTTAACACTATCAGGTTTTGTATAAATCTCTTAAGTAATTGTCATTATATCAGTTCGTTTCAGTGGTACAAATTTCAGTTGATTTTTTTTATACTTTCCTTAAAGTAGTTATAGAAGTAATTTTAGGAAAGACTAAAACTATCTCTGTTTGAACTTGAATGTGATTGGCAGAAAACAAGGTACCTTAAATTATCGAGGAAATATTTGTTGCAGCTAACTAAAAAAGTGGAAACAGTTGAGGGAGTGTTAATGAAGACTGAACTAGCAAAGTCGAAATTGGAAAACTTATGTCGAGAAATGCAAAAGGCACAACGGAAAGCGCACGAGGAACATGTAGAGAAATTGCGTGAATTGGAAAGAAATCGTAAGGATATGATTGAGCAATTTAAAGAATCGGTAGCCGGAATTCAGGTAAGTAGTGTAATAGATTACTAATGCTTTTGCGAAGTTTCAAGAAGTATATAAGTGAGATATCCGAATTTCTCGTAAATTGGCGGAAGAAATGTGATTGAATCAGTAGTGCTGTAGTGAATTATTTTCTCTTCCATGAACCTTACATTCGCTCTAGAAATCAATGGAGTCGGGACGAGAAACTTCTGAAAAATTGACAAATGACAACGCAGTTTTGTCTGAGAAATTGAAAGTTTTGGCACAAGAATATGAAAGCAGAGTCGCTGAATTGTCGAAACAATTTGCCGAAGTATGTTTGAAATACTGATTGAAATATTTCCACAGATTCATCATTGTGAGTTTCTATTGTATTTTCACTGGGAGTTAAATTTTTATAAATTGAGTAGCAAGAAGCACTAATTGTTTGCACAATATTAACTCAGAGAAATAGGATTTCAAATAGCTGCTGGAGTACTGCCATGTCACTTTCTGTTGCAGAAAACGGAGTACTGTGAGAAGCTTACAGCGGCCCGTGATATGGAGGTGGAACTATATAAAACGAAACTTCAAGCTGCCGTATTGGATACACAAAAATGCACACAAGAGAAATTACAGCTGCAAAACGAGGTTCTTTGCTTCCCTTCATCAGTAGCCCGTGTAGATCAGTGGGCTTATTTCACTGGTGAATGTTTTTAACTCGTGACAATAATTCTTCTCTTAACTTCCCAACTAGAGATATATTTAGTTTTTCTGTTAAGATCATTTGTACTTGTAGTTTCTCTTCTTAGGTATGTTTTGCATTTATGATAAGTATAGAAACATATTTGCTCGTATCAATTAATGACAATGAGCAGCGAATGGGAAATTGTTTAAATATCTCTTTCCTTAACAAATTTTTCAATGTTCCTATTTTCAGTTGTTAGCTCGCGAACAAAAAGTGAAGGAAGTCCTTGAAGGAGAGAAGGCAATGCGTGAACAGATCGATAAGTATACGAAGAAGTACAATGAACTTCATTTAAGCCTCAATAATTCGAATGAAACATTTGATAAATTCCGGCGTGAAATGGAACGAATGAATTCAAACGTTATTAAAGTGGAGAAGGATGCACGGAAGTGGAAAGTGAAGTATGACGAGACGGCTCAGTAAGTATTCTCCATCGTAACTGTTAGAGACGATTTCCTCAAGTAATTTTTCAAATCTCGAAGAAAGTCAAAGTTGCTTGATCTGGGAATTCATTTTATGGAGTTATTATTCTGTGGTTGGTTGAAGTTTTATGGCATGGTTTCTCTTATTCTGTGCTTCAAGTTGACAATCATTTCAGAGCTTTGGCAGCTGCAACTTTAAAGGTTAAAGAATGCGAAGATTTATGCGCTTTGAAAGATCGGCAACTACAACAACTTCAGAATTTGTGTCGCACTTTAAAATCTCAAATCCCTAATAACCAGTGATATGCGGACAAAAATACTCATTTCCATGCCTTTTTCCTTTCCTGTACTTATCAAAATTGTAGTCGAGGGTGCATTATGCCTATTCTTTATTTCATCCAATAAGTTGGAAAAATGAATTCAAAGCTTTTGTAGTGAAAACTTGTTACATTTTCTACATCCAGTCTTTCAGAAGTCGGTGACTTCTTCAAGCAATCTTTCAATCCGAATAGCAGTTACTTGTCTCTTGCCATTTATTCAGTACTGTGCTCCTTTTAAAAAGCAATAGGTGCTACTTATTTTCTTAATATTTATTCCACCTTTGAAGTTTTTTTCATTGAAAGTTTTCCAACTTCTTTGTTCGTATCGGTGATCAACTGAGCTTTTTTTTCTTTGATATATCGTTCCTTCATTATCTCGCCATTATTAAGATTTGAATAAGGGGTGTGGAACGCTCGAATGTTGTAGTACTTTTTGTAAATTATTCTGTTAAGCTTGCTTTGTGCCATAAATTGCTTTCCATTTGTTCTTCGATCAGTAAAGACTCAACAAATAAATAATGAACTGTTGTAAGAGAACTTGAGAATATCAGAAGTCACAATCTTCCGAGGAAGGTAAGCAAAGCAGTCATTATTCCGACCGACAAATTAGCATTGGGAATCTTCCGAATGAATTTTATAATCTTGTCAAAAAAAAAAAAGTGTTACTGAGGGACTTCCAATTAAATCATACACAAGGATTTCGGGAAAAGTGATACTGATGAGAAATAAGTAAAAAACGTCGGATATCTCTTCTAATACACTTGAATATAAGTATGTACATTCAAGTTATTAGATTATATAAAATGTATATGGAAGCTATTATGGCAAATTAAGAGAAGTGGAAGTTGTTTGGTTCAATGTTATGGAACATGTTTTACAAAAGAAAATTCAGTAATGGAAGGGTAAAAACTGGAACAGACAGTGGAACCGTTCAATTAATGTACTCCTTTCATCTTTAACTACTACATAAATTGGATATTATTTATTATATTATTTAACATTATACATAGCTAGATCATTCTATAAACGTAAAAAGTGGTATTGCTGTTTATCGTACTTCTCTTCATCTTATGCAGAGTTTTTTAATACATGAGAATGTTTCTTATCGCTTTCTATAAATGATATATTTTTCCTATCGGCCCTATACAAATCATCAAATATGTTATTGTTTGTTTAATTTGAAAATTTTTTTTTTAGAATTTATTTTCATCATCTATCTTTTGTAAAGCAATAATGCATTTCTGAATCACTTCATTCTGTGTAAGAACAAAAGGAAAAATTTCAACAGGTAATAATTTAACAAATGATCATTTTTCAAGGAATTGTAAAAGTTATTTATAAATTTTTAATCTTTTGTAATATTAATAATAATATTACCGTTTTAAGATTGAATATTTTTACCATCCTAGATAAATGATTGCATACTGTAATAATGGTATAGAGTTCATCAATAAATGAGAAATTTATGGTCTTAGTTAACCTTCAACTTTGATAGTATATATTAATAAACATAGATTTAAAGGTAATTCCAATACTGCTGTAACAAACATATCTCTGTACTCTCAAGTTCCAACACCACAGGTAACATATGTCTGTACGGTGAAGTTCCAGTTACATGTCTCTATATTTTGAACAGATAGAACAGCTGTTACGCACCTTATGCATAAAGTTGTGTGTGTGTGTGTGTGTGTGTATGTGTATGTGTATGTGTCTGTGTGTTTGTGGGTATAAGCGATATTTGTTTTGCTGTTATCAATAAAAGCCTAGCATATATACCCATGCAGTGTAGAAATTTGCTTGAATGAATGAATGCTTTTAACATTTCTGTTATATTCCTTTTATGATGGCCTATCGATCTCATCTTGGCTGTTATCATTCTATTTCATTCTTTGCATAACTTTTATGATTTTACTATAACATTCTATTTAAAATCACTTTCAGTATTACTGTACAATGATGGATACTGCCGATTGGGAAGATGCAGCTTTCATGAACTGATAAGCATATCACTGGAAAGTATCACAGAGATGATAACAGAGAAGCAAATGAATTTTAGTATAAAAAGAGCCGTCCTGAATCAGGTACAAATATAATGTTTTGCCCTTTTTTTTTTCTTTCTCTTCCTGAATTATTTTTTCCGCAAATCAGCTCTATATTTCAGTCGTTCTTCGAAGTGCATTCGGTTTGTTGCAGGAGGAATTTGATTTGCAGTATGGATATGCTGAACCGGATGTAAATTTGAAAAAATTATCAAGAAAAAAGGCAAATAATTATGCTTGCGATGGTTACTTGCTGGATCGGATCAAGCAGTCTTTTCCCATAGTGCAGTGGCTTCCCAATGTTAACAAATCAAATCTTATCAAAGATATCGTTGCCGGTATTACAGTCGGAATACTATGTGTACCACAAGGTTATTCATTCTTTATTATTTTATTCTTCTCTATACGATGAATTTTTTTTTTTAATTTAGGAAACCATTGATATCTTGAAATGCTAAAAACGGTATTCACATGGATTTTTTCTTAAAAAAAAACTTACGGCACTAGGTATTATTATTCCCGGACTGACCCCTTTCTCACTGAATTGGATATTTTTCGAATTGGCATAGAATATTCTTGACGTATTTTTAAGTCTCTGCTATTTGTAATAGGGGCATAAATTTACATACCCATATGTAAATCAGTTGTTTTAAAAAGAATAAAAAGTTATTTTTGGGAAATGATGGATAGAGAAATTTTTTTTAAATCTTTCTTTTAAATTTTGAAAAGATGACAAGGTCAGTTTCTTGAGTTACTTAACTTTTAATTAGCAGAATGTTAAGCATTGTACAGTTAGCACTTTTATTTCAAAATTTCTGTCCTTTATTTTGGTGTTTTATTAGAACTACTATCACAGTAATGTGAATATTTCATGGTCCATTTATCTCTCAGTAATGTATTCTAGTTGAAATGCTTGTAAAATACTTATGAAAAATTAAACAATCCCCAAAAATAATTGTTAAAAAAAAGGAATGATGTTAGGAAGCTTGTTCTTTTGTGATTTGTTTTCTCGCATAAGTATCAATAGTGATCGGTCATTTTGAATTGTTTCATCGATAAGATGAAGGGAAAAAATTTTTTTAAGCTATGGCATATGCTGAGTTAGCAAACGTGAATGCTGTAATTGGCCTGTATACATCACTATTTCCTACCTTGGTTTATGTTCTATTCGGTACTTCAAAGCATATAAATCTTGGTAAGGAAGCTATTTACCTTTATGACTAGTTACGTTTGCAGGTGGAGATTACGGCGCTATTTAGCTTCGTTTTTTAGAATCTAGCTTACGAAATGATTTGTCTAGTTTCTCATTGCAACAGAGATTACTGAAAGAAATCCTGTTCGGTATTTTTTTATAAAGTGATTTTGAAAATTTTGAAATCACTTTAATAATGGTTGCAGGTATGTTTGCAGTTGCAGCTCTAATGACAGGAAATGCCGTGGAACGCAGAATTCAAAGCACATTTAGCAATGCCACTGAAATACAAAATTCACAAATGATGGATAGTGATTTACCTGTTCGACTGATGGCCACTTTAACGTTTACTGTTGGTTTCGTTATGGTAAAATACATTTTCATCTTTTCGGTAGTTAGTAGTTCATCTTACTATTCCAAGTTTTATGCCTTTACTGTGACAGTATTAATTGAATGCGAGCGCAAGTAAGGATAATATTAAGCTGTCTTGATTAATTAATCAATCAGTTAATTAGTTTTGACTTCCAAACGACTAAACTAAAGAAATTTTCCATATTTTATATTACAAGATGTGATTTTCAACAAGTTTTGACTATTATAAATATAGCGAAATATAATGTGCAAATATTTGGATAGAAAATAAAATTTCTCCGAATTTTCGACCAAGACTGAATTCTTCAGGCAATTTTCGCCATTCTTCAATTACACTTTGTTACTGTTTATCTGGCTGATCCAGTAGTTGGTGGTTTTACAACAGGAGCAGCATGTCATGTATTTGCATCACAAATGCCGAAATTAATTGGTGTCCCGATACCTGCAAGATATGGTCCTTTTGGCCTTCTGAAATTGCCATATGTATGCTTTCCCTTGAAGAAATCACTAATCTGACACTTGCAGCATTCATATAATAAGAGTATTTTCAGTTCCAAATGACTTCAGAATAACTTCAGGGAAATTTTCAGTTTTTATTTGATTTTATGATGCTGCTGAAGGAAGCAAATTTATGCGTGGTGGCCATATCAGTGGTATCAATTGTTATACTGATGCTTGGGAAGTACGTTTTAAATCCACCAATACAACGAAGGATTCGATTCCCAGTGCCATTTGAACTTCTTGTGGTTGGTAATCCAAACACTTCTTCTGCCAATTAAACCTACACTATCAGATTTCGCAGTAATTTATTAAAAAAAAAAAAAAAAAATGGTGATTGAGTTTTTTAATTTTTACCTTCTTGAATTCCTGTTGCTAGCCCTAGATACTTGTAAAGTTACCCTGCATATCTCTGTAGCATCCTGGACTTATTGACTTCTTTTTTTGATGCAAATGGTTTAGATGCTTGCCGGCACTTTGGTAACTTACGTATTGGAATTGAATGTGAAGCAGAAAATTGATATTATTGGATTCATACCATCTAGGTTGATCTTTCATATCTTTTCCGAATGATCTTTCATTATGCATTGGATTTTTGATCACTGGTGATGAAAATGCCGGCAATTTTGCTACTTGGTAATCTTACCAGAAAGATAGTCCTTTCGATACTTCTCTTTTTTAGGTGCTAGCCAGGTTCCATTCTACTGGAAAGTTATTCGGCTATCGGAGGACTGTGTATCCTATTATACCTTATTTCAGAAGTTAAGAAATTGAATTAGCTATTCAGTTGTATGTTGTATAGTGTATCTACTGTTAATGATTTCATTGTTCTGAGAAAAGCATATTCTCAGTTTCAGGTTAATTTTTCCAGGTTACCAGTGCCTACACTACCGGAATTTAACCATTTTGTTCCATTTATTTTGGATGCTATAGTAATCGCTATAGTTATTTACTCGGTAACAGTATCTATAGGAAAAGTATTTGCAAAGAAGCATGGATATCATGTTAATCCTAGTCAGGTAAAGTGTAAAACTCCTCTTCAGCTTAACTTATTGTTCTTTCCTGTTAGTAATAACAATAATCGAGAATCGATCTTAAAATATAACTTTATGCTATCAAAATAATCGTTTCAAAATTATTTTTGAACTTTAAATAGTGTTGTATCAAGTAGCAAACTTTTGTACTGTTTAAGTTAACTAAGCAAACAAATTTGTTTTAACGATCATTAAGTATTTTCAGGAACTGAAGTCGATGGCTTTATGTCAGTTGGTAGGTAGTTTTTTAAGCTGTCATCCTGCTAGTGGAAGTCTGTCACGTGCTCTTGTTAATTCAGAAATGGGTGCCACTTCTGAGGTGAAGCTTTTTTTTTCATTTTGTTTTTTTTTTTTTTTTCTGCCAATTCTGATATCAAGCCCTAGAAGTCCTTGATCTCCTCTTTGTATAGAAAAGTAAAGTGAAAAGTGCTCGAAATTTTCTTACTCTTGTGCAAATATCCTCTTAATCTAACTTTCATTAATTAATTACAGTGGCAAATTAGTTTTCATGAACTAGTTTCTTCGAACTATTTGCTACACTAAACACCATTCAGAAAAAAAATTGTTTAATAGTGTTGCAGCTTTCAAGCGCCGTAGCTGCAGTTGTGGTGTTACTGGTCATTTTGCTAGTTGGTCCGGCACTCTACTGTCTTCCATCTGTAAGAAATCCGTTTCGAAGCTACCATTTTTTTCCAACTAATCATCTTTTATTAACTACCAGGAATTTCGTCATTAACCGTTTGTTAATTAATAATTATTTCGAGTAATTAAATCCCTATTTTCCGGTTACTGTCACTCATTATTAGTTGCTTGATTCATTCAATTTACTGCTTTGCTTTCAGTGCGTTTTAGCATCAGTAATAGTGGTAGCACTACAGGGTATATTTTTACGAACTAGTGAAGTCGCTCAATATTGGAGAGTTTCAAAAATTGATCTGGTTAGTAAATTGCAATTTTTAATGCCTCACAATTACCAGTGAAATCAAAAACATTTCTTTACTGATAATATAATACTGATAGCGTACTATTAATAACAAATATGTTCAAAAAAGTCTCATCGCTCAGTCGACTTGCTGGAAATATATCGTTTGCTTTTCAGTTTATCTGGTTAGTAAGTTTTCTCGGCACATTTCTATGGAATGTAAGCGAAGGACTTGGAGTTGCGATAGTCTTCGCTCTTATCACTGTTATCATCCGCACCCAATGGTTAGTAATACCATCTTTGTTTTTCACTCGTTACATTTGGTATTCCTTGTTCCTTAACTTTTTTCATGTCTTTAATAATGTCGTATTCGGATTGCCAAATATTCCATCCTTTCTTTTTTTTCTAGCAAATCTGTCTTGTTTTGGATAAATCAGTACTTCTAGACAGAGCTTGGCAAATATTTCAGGCCAAACGCTGTGATACTTGGTGGGTTGAAGAATACCGAATTATACAAGGATATTCATCGTTACAGATAAGTTTTTCTGTTCGACTTCATCTTTTAATCGTTTTCAAGCGCACAGTAATCTGGGCAGTAGATGAAGACCTAAGTGGAATGAAATGGATTCATTTACTTATCACTGGTTATCACAAGTTTGAAAAATGTTTGGTACTTAAGATGTGACTGATTGCCTTCTCAGGTGATGCTGAAAAATCACAAGCTAGTTACGGGATACAATAATTTAAATGCAGTTTAATGATTTAGAACCAATGTATGCATTATGTAGTATTTACTGATATAGTATGATTTTAGTGCGTCACTGGTTTCACCTGGCATAGTAGTTTATCGTTATGATGCACCTTTGCTTTTTCTGAACAGTGATTCATTTATGAATAAAGCTATTAGCATTGTCGATGAGAAACTGGTTAGTTTTCCTCTTCCTCAAATGATTCTTTGCTATTGATTAGTGAGAAGATATTAACTGTTGAAAGAATACTAATAAATTTGAGGCAAAAAAAAGTGTCTTCATGCTATATCCGTCAAGTTTTGCCAAGAGTATTGATATTCTGATCAAACTGCTGACTCATTTTCCAATCTTATCCAATCAAAAGCAAAGAAAAGTAGGAATTTTTAGAAGATGTTAACTGAAATGGATCGGCTTTATTTAATTATTGATGCTTCGGGATTCACCTACATCGACTTTACTGGGGTTGAAAGTTTGAAGAATATATCGCATGAGCTGAGAACTCGCAATGTTGAAATGTTTATAGCAGCTTCCAAAGGTTACATCAGTTTTCATGGATTGAATTTCGAGTTAAGAAGTTTGAAATGAAAATTTCTGAATTCAGTATTATGAACTAGAAAGGAACAGCATGTATTATCTACTCTGGAATTACCAAAAATGATGCAGAAATGCAAAAGTAGGTGAACTGATGAAAAGTGATGTCAATGAATTGAATTTTCAGCAGCAGCTCGGATATTATTTGCGAAGTGTAACATTTACAACGTAATTCCATCCAGTCATTTCTTTCCATCCGTTCATGATGCAGTGTTGTTCGCCAGTTTCGAATTGGATAAACGAAAGATGCTGTCAGAGGATAAAATCTAATCAACACTTCGCCTAATCAGAAGAGATTTTGCAATGTCAATATTATATAATTTTCACCTCTTCACTTTGTTCTTTTGTGAAATAATTCTTGAAGAGTACGCTTTAAAATTCAAATTAACAGCAATCTTTAAGTTGTTGATAACTGGCGTGTTCCTTTTAATATGATGCTTAGTGAATACTGTTGCATATATTTATCCATTCGGGGTCTATTGTTGGAATCTTTTAGTTGACGTATTTTAGACTACATGAGATGAAAAATACTTGTGTTCTCTATGTAGATTATGATCATTCAGTTATTTGCATAATCTGCTGGTTGAACTTTTTTTTTTCATGAGGTTCTTAAGTCTCACAATTTTAACTATTATTTTGCTCTTTATTTCGTATTCTCATTTTGTTATACGTAATCATTTGTATAGGTATATACTGTGTGCATAGGTTGACTACATTTGTATGTCATTTTAAATTTCAATTTGACTTGATGGTATAACAGAATATAGGTGTAAGAGATGTCATATTATTGTGTAACCTTCATCAGTCCTTGTCTTTCTTGATTAGTGTAAGCTATTTGCCTTCAAAATCCTACCTTTTTCTGGAAGATTTTGTGAGAAATATTTCAGTCTTCAATGTATTCCTTTCAACTAGTGTAGTCTTAGAGAGCCAGAAAAGGTTTTAAGCTTATTTGTTTGTTATATTTCCTATTACTGTGAAATGTAACTAGTTGACTTTTAATAAATTTTATGCTAGAGATTTCTGTCCACTATTTATATACTCTGTAGTGTGTGTAATATGTGATAGTATTTTAAATGTTTAGTGCCTTTTTTGCCTTATTGCTTAACAACCTAAGCACTACTCTTTGCTTGATTGAACCTCGAAGAATTCTGATCTAACAATGTCTTTGTCGGTCTAAATTTTAAACAACCACGTCATTTTTCAAAAGAATACTGAGCAAGCTGAATCTTGGTATCCGAGAAATGTCCCTGTCGTACTGAACTCTAATATGTGTGATATTGATTTCATAAATCACTCGAAAATGACAAAAATATTCCAGTTCAAAATTGGTGAAAATTAAGTGATAAGGAAAAAGATAAGGAGTAACACTCTATCACATATTCTAGTTTCAACTCTGACCTGAGAATCAATTTGTACAAGAAAGCTCGAGAATACATGTTGACTTTGTGAAGTGATCTATTACATGCACAATTTTCGTTATTCGGATTAATTACGTTTTGCTTGAAATATAGGGACATGGTGAAGTGTAAGGGAGAATTTTTTCCTAAAATTTCGTCGCCATTTTCTATTCAGGAAATTTCCATATTGTCCAAATAGGTATGGAAAACCGGAGCTATACGGATTTATACTATTGTTTCCGGTTATGCTCACATATCGTGATAAGCTTAAATTTACTCACGGCTCACTGTTCTGTCTGGTGTACGACAACTTCCTAAACACAAAATGGACCATGTTATCAGTTTCAACATAAATCTTTATCATTAATCATATCATATTAATCATATTCCACAGGAGAGGAATTACTAGTGTTGAAGTTATATTACTGCGGCATTTTTATCTGGTACCAGACAGCTCTTAGTATCGGTTATACATTTTATTTCCTAGGCTTATTTTATTTATTTCTTGGCTACAAGCAAAATGGATCAATTCACCTAAGTTACGTTGCTTACGCGAGTCTTTACCGGACCTTAATCTTCGACATTCTTATTGATGGCTCTCGTTTCAAATAGCTAAGATTATCGTCATTATTTATTACATTATCATTAATATTAAGGTTATTAGGTTTAGATTTAGATTTAATTAGAAGCAACATTTTAACAACAGTTCTTTGCTTAGACTGGAAAATCTCTCTCGAAATAAGGCACTTAGTTTACCTCTACTGCATTTCATCACTTAAACTTCTTCAATGATATTGTGTATATCGACGACGAATTATCTTTATTATTGAATATAAGAAAAAGATAGACAAATTTATGTTTAGGTTGGTTTTTGTCACTCAGATGTTCCATCAGTTCTTGCAGAATCCTACTTCTACTGTACCATCGTTGATGATGATTCTGCTAGGAAACAAGAACGATGATTCTGCAAAGCAAAAGTAAAGAAGCAGTCCTAACGCAGCTCAAGTTCGATTGTTAAATTGTATTTCTGATCGTCGCTTTATCAGTTAGTTTCCTTTTATATCAAGTTCATTTCATTTCTGATCCGTCGATATCAATTTTGCGTTGATATAATGTGATAAAGATCTAAACCAATCTAGGATGCAATTTTCGGAATTTCAAATTCGCTTTTCAATTTAGCTCTTCTTCTAATTTACTAACATTAAATCAAATTTGTTTTTAAATTAACGATATAATTGTAAACAGTTAAGAATAATAGTAATCTCAAGCAATGTGAGATTATTAGTTGTGGAAGGATTTAGCAGCATGAACATTAGTTCAAAAGTTAAATTCAATGAAATGGTCTGTATAGTCATTGATTGTTTTTTCACTCTTTTCTCTACTGACACTACAGAAACTACTCTCACCGTACAAATAGGGACAGAAAATTTGAATTTAGACAAAATGAGAAGTTCACCAACAAACGATATATCTGTTATTTCAAGTTCCCCTTTCCACAGTAGTTCATGCAAATCGAAGAAATAAAATTTTCATTTGAGGATGAATTTTTTAGATTTCAATAAAAGTTTTTAGATAATAAGAACATCCTCCTAGGACTATGAAAGCTGTACAATTTTATAGATCAAACTAGTGAGTTCGACAAAACCTAATTACATCCACTATTCTGGACATTTCGAGATTACCATTCCGTAGCAATTTTCAATAAAAATTACTTTTCCAGAATAGTTTATGGAAGATGAAGCGTGATAATTTACGTGATAATCAATATATTCCTTCCTTTTTTACATAGTCTTCCGAAGTTGAACGCGTTTTCAGATGGCTTTGTCTTCAACAGCTGCATCAAGTTTTAGATTCTCTTGACTGTATCTTGACTTAACGCTATCTTAGCTGACAAATTTCAAATCCCTCTGACTATACTTCCAAAATCCTAACCCTGAACTTCTGACTGTGCTATCAGGGAACGAATATCGATTCCGTAAAAAACGGTCTATAGCTCTTTCACTAGACGGTGATGCCAGGGGTATAGTGTTTGAAAGGATAGTACAAAGGAAAGGATGCGATATATGAATGGATTGATGCTGTTAAGACTGATAACAGTATGGGCGATCATATTGATAATAAATGATTTGGATGTAATATTCGATTTTATGAGGTTATTGATCGATTCATTAACTGTGAAAATGTCTTATGAGAGGTAAGTTTATTATTTCGATATAATACCAAGATTTTTTTTTTTTTTGAGGAATGAAACTGTCTTTGGTACGATATATTATGAACTCAAACTTTAGGTTATTATTATAGATTATATTACCTAAATTATTTTTGAATTTTCAAAATAATGTGATAGCTAATCCTTCGCATCACAAAGATTGAACTGTTATCATTTAGAGTGATTCAATTCTCCACTGAAATCATTAAAATGTTGGTGTTTTTCATGACGATAATTGATAATTCACTTTGTAGAACTACATCGAGGAACGGGATATCATCTTTGAGTTGGAAGGATGTGGATATATTATTTCCACCGAAGCTCAATAATACGGTAGCCGAAGTATTACGACTTAACGAATTATTGGCTCAAAGACAGTACAAATGTGAAGAGGGTGTCAATGTTGGTGACCATAAAGGAAGTTTTACGATTTGTATGGATTCTAAACCAAATAAAACAGTGGGGTATGTTATATCTGAAGAAATTGATCATGTATTTTGTTTCTAATGCAACCTAAATATTGTTGTTTATTCATGAATGCTTTTATTAGCCTTATCACTGACTTCTCTTATTTAATTCTCTTTCTTTGAGATTGCATAATCAGTTGGTGAAATGGAGGAATTATTATCATTGAAAGTTTGAAGTTTTTAATTAACTTCATTTAAATTTATTTTTTTTTTGTTTTTTTTTTGCGAGCAGTTATCTGTTAGTTCCAGATATTTCAAGAAAGCAGTGCCTATGTTTTTGATACTGCAGTAATTTTCAGTAATGCTTTGTTTATTAGCGGTTCACCGTATGACTTTGCTTTTTATGTGACTGCATTGTTTCCAAAGCGTTGGACATTTTTTGTTCCTGAAGGATTTCAGCTAATTGAAAGTTTGGGCGATGTTGGTGAGCTTTATCAAAATTACATCCGTTTTATTTTTGGTCGACAAACTGAAGAATGAAATTTTTTAAAAAATTAGTTTTTTAGATGCGGAGATGCATTATTTATTCCAACTGAACGATAATGGTGTTTGGGATTCCGATGAAATACTGAACGAATTATCGGAAAGACAATTTGATACCGCATTTATCAGCTTCTATTCACCATTTCTAGGTGGAAAGTCGAAAAAAGCACGATTGCAAGAACTTCATGATGCACCCAAGTTAATGGAACAAGTTGTGAAGGTTAGCAGCAGCAGAACTTTCTTCTTTACCTTAGCTTTTCATTGAGATTTAAAGTGATGTTGCTGCGGTTGATTTTTTCACAGGGACTATTCTAGGTTTTGCAATCGGAACAAATTCATTTGAACATTGAGTTGAAAAGGAATTCGGAAGATTTGGTGTATGATTGGTATTTATTGCTCTATCACATGTATTTCAAGTATCATTATGCTCTCATTGGAGCTGAATCAAATTCTGTCTGTAGCCGGACGATCCGGAATTGTCGGTATCGACTAAGTTTTATGAGAAAAGCATATCATCAAGTGGATTTACCTGTCTTTGGCTTTGGTGAATAATTGTATTTTTCAACTTTCTCCCTGTATATTTAACATCATGCAGTAATCAGTAATGTAGCTAGCTTGTAGTTTACAGATTTCTTGTACTAGTCTCAACCGAGCTTTGAAAGTTTTTATAGGTTGCAATAACACCTTGTAACGACATTATTTTATTCAGCTTCAGAACTATAGTAAGGTTATACAAGTTAGAAAGTCGCTTTAGATTTCATTTGACTTCGGTTAAAAATAAAAACTATTATATTTAGGTTCTCCATTGGAAGAGAAGCGACGACTTTTGAACTATTTAACAACCATTAAAAAGGAAAATGATGATTGTGATGAAATGATGAAAGTTAAAAACGATATCCCTCTCCTGTGCAAAATAAATGCAAAAAATATTTCATGTATTATTTTTTATGTGAGGTATGTATTTCTAGATAAAGTTGCGAATGGATTTGGTAAGATTAATTGAAACTTTTCTTTCTAAACTGTATTTTAGTTATTGTCGATTTCAACTGGTGGAGTACTTCGAGCATTTTTCTCCCTGCAAAGTTTATTTTTTTTCACCAGTAGAATCAAACCAGAGGTAATTTTGTTCGGTTAATGGTATTTTAATCAAATTGAATGAAAGGTAAATGAACTAGTCAGTTGCTTTTCAGATAATGCAGGAGATTATATTTTCACTTGATTTCATTTCCTTTGGATTAATCCTACAGTTTATTCTTCATTTGAGGCTGGTTCCTGGCCATTATATGTATCCTTATGGGATTTCACCACATTTTTCAAAAAACTTGACGATTCACGGAAACGAAAATGGCTCATGGTTTTTGATAACTTTGACAGATATGTTTAATATTGTTAACGAGAAGAAAGTAAATAAAGTTATCTTGGACCTTAATGGTGGTGAGTGGGATATTTTTCCTTCGTTGCTGGAAACAATCCGATTCAAGAACGTCATCCTGGATCTAGATGTCAGAGTTCGGTAAATGTCCTTAAAATTTTATAGGGATTTTCTTTTGAGACTTTCAAAAAATCTTCTAGTTCCTAATGCAGCGTAAATTGCTCATGATTTTCACATACTGGTATATTGTTATTTACTAGATATTCGAAAAGGAATTTGTTACAATTTTTAGGTTTTGGATAGGCGAAGACAGTGATAACTATCGTCGTTTTTTATTGTATTTCTTGCGACTGGAATCATTTGGATTCAGAAAGATTTTTTCAAAAGTAATTGATGATACTACGGCATTCATCAGCTTCAGAAATACGTTATCAACATAAGGCACTGGATCAATTCACTGGCTAAAAAAAGCAGTGGAGTGATAGCTAGTAGCCAGTAGTTAGATGAAAAGTAGAAACATCCCGAACTATTTCATTACTGGTTCTTTTATTTGAGTGAATATTTTGTACCGCATTCTTATTCCCACTGATTGTTTAAGTTTGGATTTATCGCTACAAATATTTATTTTGCGAAGCAATTGGTATAAATAATTGGGGATTATAATGCAAAACTTCCTTTCTTGGTCTTAGACAAATTTTAACTAAGCTACTATTTGTTTAACAACTTCCCAAAATATTTTCTTCCTGCTCAATGTATTTATTTTTATTGTGATTTTTGTAACGAACGGGTGGTAAATATGCAATTTTTTTTTCATGTTTTGTAGCATTTGATAAGATCTTTCTCTTTTATGATTTTGTTATGGTTGTGGTGCTTTTTACTTATGCTAAGTAATGACTTCAGTATCACTTACCTTGTTAGTAACTATTTTACAATAACATACGCATTTAATTAAAAATATTCTGAATCTTATTTTGGCCGGTTTAATATACTGCATTAAATGTAGTTTTATTCGTTTGTATTATTCCATTTCAAACTGTGATCATCTATTTCCTTTATTTTAGAGACTTCCAAGATTTACCGTTATTTAACTGTACAACTATTATTGGTGTTTCAATTTCCTAATATAGCGTAAACTATTTTCGTTATTAGCTGCAAAAAAGGAAGTTTTATAATTGGGTGGTTAATTGGTCGCTGAAGATATTCTGTTTGATTCCGAACGATAGATAATATGGTGGATTCATTTCCAAGTTGGGAGAAATGCATGCGCTCAGATGGGATTATAGTTTACCTTCTGTTGCTTATCGCTGCATCATCTGTGATATCATGCCAAGGTTTGGTTATCACTATGTTTTTACTTTTTGATGTAAGGGGAGGTGCTACTAGCTTATATCGGTACTTTTATCAAAACTTACTACATCAATGAATACCGGTAGCTAAGCGTGCATCACAGTAAAGCTAAATTCATTTTATAAATTGCACTTTATACAGTCATTTCCGGGATAAATGCAGTTAACTGCTAATCTGTTTGCAGCCGAAGTTTTGCCAAAAACTATATACCAATTTCGAATGCGTGATATCAATGGGACGGAAGTGTCGTTGGATCGGTACAGGTGGTGTGCATAAACGATTTAGTATAAAAAAGTAATCCGAAAATGGTCCTAATCACCAGTCGCATTCTGAGCTTCTCTTGTAAAACAAATTAAAACTATCAGTTTGTTGTATGAGCGACTTATCTGTACTGGGTATGTTAATTATTGGTGGATAAGATTATATTTTTGTCGATTTAAGCCAAAGAGAATTTATGAGTTGTTACAGGAATAAGGTAGTTCTAATTGTAAATGTGGCGTCGCATTGTGGTCTTACTCATTCAAACTATGTTCAACTGAAGGAATTGCATGAAAAGTACAAGGAACAGGGTCTGGCCATAGCTCTTTTCCCGTGTAATCAGTTCGCTTCTCAAGTATATTTATTACCTTTTTCTAGACTTGAAGCTAAGTTGGGAATTTTATGTTTTAAAATAACAATTTTTACAGAAATGGTGACATTAGATATAAGAAAAATTATTGAGTGGGAATTAGGATATGCTTTTAATTATTAACATCTTTGCAAATGGTAAATACTTGGAGGAACCTGAAAATGAAGAGGAAATTAGACGTTTTGTCAAGGAGACGTTCAATTTCGAACCTGACTTATATGCTAAAATTAATGTCAATGGAGCAGAGGAACATCCATTATATACCTTCTTGAAAAGCCAGAAAGGAGGCACTTTTTCCGATGCTATCAAATGGAATTTTACTAAATTTCTCATCAATAGACATGGCGAAGTGGTAAGTAATATCTGCCTCAGTCCTTGCCATTTCCCATCATTTCTTTTGATATAGTAATATTCGTTGTAGTAATACTTCAGTTTATTGGTTGCTTAATAGAGAATAATAATTTATTAACATATTCTTATTATAGATTGAACGGTATGCTCCCACGACGCAACCTAAGGACATAGAAGAGGATATTGTGAAACTATTAAAGGAACATTTTGAGTTGTGACTGAAATCCTTAGTATTTTTTGCTAATATTTACTGATATTTGGAATAAGCGCTCATCTTGTCTCAAAATTTAGTAAGACAAAGATGAAGAGTATAAACGAAGTTCGTTTTGCTATTTTGTTTAGCGATAATTAATTACTTACTGCTTTCTATTTTATACCTTTTTTTTCGTTATCGAAAATTACAATCATAATTGTTGGATGATTCTGGAAGCATGTAGGATGGAAATAGCAAATAAATGATGAAAATATTAGAGAGAAAAGTAAGTTAATTTTTCTCTTCCATTTCCATTATTTAATTGTATGTTCCCACTTTGTTATATTTTTCTTTCCTTTTTTTTTGTCGATATTTTTACATATAATCTGTTGCTTAAGTATAATGTGCTTGGAACATACTTTTGAGTAATCCTTAGCTTGTTCTTTTCCTTTTCCCGTATAGTTATTTATTTATTAATCTATTATCTGTCAGTTCAATTGCCATTTATTTATCAATTTTTCATTCGCTTGATTTAAAATTGCCGAACAGTAAGCCGTTTGCTTTGTTTATTGATAAAATGATGCCTTGTTTTCTTTCCATTTTTCTGTTGATTAAGTGTTCTTATCATCCTGGATTAAAGAATAATCGTATGAGAAATGATTGCATTAGGATACATCAGTGTGATTGCATGCAGGTAGATCTATCCTATTAATCTTGTTGGAGGAAAAAAAAAAGAAATGTGAGAGCATTGTAAAAAGTCTGGTAACGACAGCACTCTTCATTTTTCACTAATATAATAATGGTGATGTCACTACTTGGCATTGCTGTGCATTGGAGAGATCAACTCCTTGAAAGTTCTGGCTAGTTAGGAGAAATATTTCAATCTTGTTTGGTAAGAATAGGAAGTCCTGAACCAAAGCATTTCTTTAATGTTATATATTATTTGATAAATTTCATAGTAAAAAGAAAAAAGGAATTTATTTATTTGATAGGATTGGCACTGTTTCAGGATATGGTAAGGATAATTTGAAAGTAATAATCATCAAATTATTGTTGTTCTCTGTTGCTTTACATTGTAAATATAGATCTATTAACCAACATCATCTGTTGGTTGGTAGGGTCTGTATCTATATTTACAATGTAAATTTGATCACTGTCATTACATATGTCAGTTCTGAATTTTATTAACATCAAGTATGTTGATAATGTTCATGGATTTTCCTGTAATTCGCATAAAAAATTATTTATGAAGAGAATGAAGATTATTACTTGGCCATCTGATTCCAATTTTTTTAAATATTTCTAGTTCCAATAAGAACAGATGTTCCTTTATGTATTTTATTTATACCAGCTTCATTTATTAAACAGATATCCACTTTACCATTTTATTATATTTTTTGCATAGGATATGATGATAATGTAAGGCAGTATTTTTGGTTGGTAATAACGGCAATTGATGTTGATAATTAAAGGAAATTTTTCGAAAAGAGTTCAGTCTAACGTTTTTACTTATTAAAACATTGAAGTGGAAATGTTGATCTCTGTTACATCTGAATTATCCTTATTTATATTAACATAATTTGTTTTAGATTATAGCAATGGTACATATATTACAGTAATACAGTAAGCATTTCATTGCCAAATAGTTTCGATAGAAATATCAACTTCGAATGATGAGCAGTCTATAAGGTTACCCGATACAATTACATTAAAAAATATGAACAAAATATTTTTCCTTCTGAAGAACACAGCATTTCTTTTTCTCATAAATCATTTGAGGAGAATATTGAAGCATTGCTTTTTTTATATAATATCTAGCCACTGTCATCTATATTATGTGATAGAATTTTCAGAATAAATAGAGCCAAAATGATTGTGTGTAGACGTCAAACTGTTGCACATTCACTACGATTCAGTAAATGGAAAGCTTTCTTGAGAGCGCATAAATCACGCTATCACATTACGGTATACGCATTTTTACACATGTATATGCGTTTGTTTTTAATTTCGATATTTTATTGCAGAAGAATTGAACTTAGATATTTTACCCAGAAGAAATAAGAAACATTAAGGTTTATCATCAACATTAAGGCGTATCATTAAAAGAAATTGTTGTTTATAATTCATTTACATTGCAGAGAAAACTCAGTCACCAGTTCACTTTTGATAATATTTTACATGATTTCACGCAACAAACCACAACTACAAAAGACACGAATGATGTTAAGGTAAGTTTTGTTAGCTGAGGAGCTGTATTAAATAATTAACATTAACTATAAATAATGAAGATGTACAAGATCTCATAAATTATTTTTTATTGTTGCCATTGTTTCTTTATTATTCTTAAATTCTAATTTAAAGTATGAAGATTAAATAGGAACTTGTTAATCTTTGAAATTTCATTTTTTTAATACCATGATCTGTGTTGCTCCATTCTTAATCTTTCATTATTTTAAAACCGCTCATCCTGTTTCCATAGTTTATTTTCTGAATATTTCCTGATTGGTACATCTAAAGTAATAATAAAATTTGCTTAGTCACTTAGCATCTGAGACTTTTTGTTAAAACTGTTACTTTCGAATATTTCCAGCTCACCCGACAGTCAGTAACTTCCTTTAAAAAGAGCTCGGAGAGAAGCACAAGATCGGAAATTATTGAATTTCTCGTTAAATACGGATTCCCATACAGTCTGACTGTAAGTTTCCCGTGCTAGTTACTTATTTTAGTTAATGCTGTTTCCGTATTTCAGGATAATAGATGTTTGACTTTTCTATTTTTTGTGAATTAACTTCTTATAGCATTTATTTCCTTGATGTGATTTAACAAAATAAGTGTTTGATAATATTAAATTCGCTGAATAGAGGTCCAACTTATCCGTAAAATTTAGCCATATTTGGGAGATATTCGTACAAAATGTTTGCATTGTAACTCGTTCGATACAGCATGTATTTCGTTTCGGGATACCAGTATAATGTGTACTACATGTGGCTATGCAACTACATTCGATAGTTTCAAGGTATGCTCTTTATATTTTCTTAATTGATTTGACCAATGCTTTCGCTCTCTTCAGGTTCCCCTTTTTTTTACTCTTAATCTACTGCAAATATTGAAATTCCATTGGTTTTTTTACACATTTAAAGTTTTCTGCTGTTTTCTTACTTCATAAAGAATCTTAGAAAAATTATGTTGTCCATTTGGAGTATAAACTCATTATATTAAGCACTTTTCTTACTTGGCTCTTTTGATGCCAGTTTTTCATATCATATGGAAAAGTAAGTTAAACCACTTCTAAAATGATCGTTGTATTTATATGAAATGAAAAAGTCATAATAAGTATTCCAAGATTTGAAGTTGGTTCCAGAGCAAAGCGATGACTGTGATATGTAGAATTCAGCTGGAGTTACAGGTGACTTTAGCTATGCTAGAGTGATTTCATTCAGCGATGGAGACAATATATTATCTGAGAAAGTAATAAAATTTATTGGTATAAGTGATTTGAAATTGCTCTTAGAATGAGATTGGAGCTCATAAATATAGACTGGTTGCGTCTGTTCTGAAAGCGGAATTTTTCATTACCATTATGTCATTGATCCTAGATCTGTCGAATTGTGAAGCAGAAAAAGTTGTTGATCATCTATTAGTAACCTATAAAACTATAATTGTCAAGTTTTTTTTCATGACACTTTGAGATCATCCATTGCTTTCGTCGTCAAATATTACTTATACCGGTATCAATTTCTTTCTTTTTTTAGCGTGTACCAATATAATTTCCATGTATCTTAATGTCTACTCTTTCGCCATAGGTATGAAAAAAACTATTTCATCTACAGGATAAGGTATTGGGATGATAGGCTGTATTCTAAAACGATAGCGCTTCTTTGTGAACTTATTGTTATTAGTATATAGATGAATAGATATGAAATTATGCTTTGTAGGAAAGCTAAAGTAGTCTAAAATAAGTATAGTAGAAAAGTTAAAGTGCCACTTTTTGCTCGGTAGTGAAAAGTAACACGAAATATTTAATCCATTCTTAATGTTTCGGAAAGTTTTGCTGTAACTTTTTTAAACTTCTGACTACCGTTACTGCAAAGCTTTGATTTCATGAATAACTATTCATTTTTTTTTTCAAACTTGCACCATCTTGCTCTTGATAAATATCACCATAGCTATATTTCCTTTTTTTTTTTCGAACCACTCCGGCAATTTATAATACTTTTCAGTGAATATTATATGAAGTACTTGAAAAATAACAATGTTGTGGCTGTTAAAACGATTATTTAAAATGAATAATTGATGTAAAATTTAAATATTTGTTTTGGAATTTTTTTCAAAACAATGACCAGTCAAGCAATCATAAATTTGTTTTATTTTCGAAATTTCCCATAAATTTTCATTCTTCCCCCTCTCTCTCTCTCTTACACTCTTTATTTTTTGACACTAACCAAACCATTGACGGATGTTTTTGACAGAGAAACGAAGCAAGGGGAAGAAAAATATTCACTTTTGAAATTTGTTTTGAAACTTTTCATTCCTTCTTAACCATTACCAACTCTATATTATTATAAATGGGCGTTTATAGTAGATTTTTCGATTGTTAAGCATTTATTGCTCAACCCTTCCTCTTTTTTTTCATTTGTTCCTTGGACTAGTCTAGTTGCTAAAAGACTATAAAGGAGGCATTTCTATAAATGTAATATAAACTTACAATTTTTTTTTTTAATTTCGTCTGAAAAATTGCTTCAAGTATTCCTAGATTTATATTAATGGTTCTGTTATTTAAGATATCCTCATCATTTAGGTTTTTACATTTTAATCAGCATATAAAATTTTAATTTCTCGTTCTTTTCTTTTTTCTTTTTTTTTCAAACTAGTTTTAGAATGAAAGCTTTTAGTTAAAAAGGAAAAAGAAATTCAAGAATAGAGGGTGTATATGTATTTTGCTTTGAGTGACATACTTCTTTCAGTTACTCATTACTGCTATTTTTCCCCAATTATCCAAAAAAAAAAAAACCAAGGAATGAAAATACTGAATATAGCCTACTTTACTTCCCCTCCAATATTGCTTCTAATGTCCACTCTTTACAAATTTTTTTCAAACCATTTATATTCATCGTAAATAAATAATCCAAGTACCATAAATATAAACGAACATTATATTCATCGAATGACTGGTCTTTATCATCGATGATTGGATCAGCTGTAAGAATTATTAATCGTTGGAGTTTTTTTTTTCTTCATTTATTTCAATAAATTCTTTTTTGAAAATGAGGCCAAGTTTCTAGAAATTAGTGTTGGAAGACGAAAAACAAGAACTAATAGAAGAACCAGACTTACCTACTCTACGTCCACTACTACAGAAAGATCCAAAAGACGGCACCTGGAAATACGTGACAACGTTGCAAGTGCCGAAAAGAGAGGAAGTTAATTTCAAAGAAGGAGAAAAAAACAATCAGTTACCTAAGATGGACGATGCTAGTTTTTTCAATTCATTTTTCCTTTATTTTTTGTTTTTCATTCAATATAAAAAAAAAATATTCTATATATAATGAGAAACTAACTAGTTTAGATTATTAATCTAGATAAATCTTGGGGTTGATTTTTTTTTATTCTTGATAATTTTGAGTTTTGTCAATTTATGAAGCTTTTATATGCTTGAAATGCTTTTCATATAACTTTTGTTATTGTTATTGTTTCACAATTTATTTCAGCTGGACTCAGACCTATATGATAAAGTAAGCTACTTGGATCTCATATCTCAATACGAGGAAAAGGAAAGACAAAGGAAAATGAAAGAAGCTGAAAATTTTCGTCTTTTACGTGAACAGTAAGCTTTGAAATTACAGGGAAATGCAATATGGTGGGATAGAACCAATAGTGAATAATCATGGTGTCTGTATTAAAGCCATAAAATTGAATAAAAAAAAATCTGTGAGCTGTTTCAGGCAACTCTTTCTTTTTATTTCACTGAAAACTACTGGATTTGGAAACCATAAATTCGTTGTAGTGTTTTAAAGTTTTCAAATTTTTTAAACTTAATAGACTTAAAAATCCATAGTATTTGCTATAGTACGATTTGAATGAGAGCAGATACACTAAACCTACCATCAGATTAATTTCGAAACTCCGTGTGATTGTGCAAATATATTAATTATATAATATTAACAGCATTTTATATCATTCCAAAATATGATGCTATTCAAATTCGAATACCGTATTACTGTAATTGTTAAAAAATGTGTACTGGCTGGACAAATAAAATTTTTGAAAGAAAGGAGAATTTAGTTAAAAAGCTGTCCAAAATGTGGTTTCTTTTTAGTTCATTGGTAGGCTTTCATCTGTCAGTAATTCTAAGTACGATTATTTCTAATGACAGATATACTTCAGCTTTGATTCATGCTTGATTGCTCCAAATATTGCCCTTTAATCAAGTGTCTTGAAAGCACTAAGAAACCGATTATGTTCTGCCAGGTTGCCATTTTGTGGTCCAGGGTGCTTTGCTTTAGGCTCTTTCCTTTTCTTTCTATGATTTTTATTTTCTTTTAAGAATAGTTCCACTCTTTGACTAACAGAGGTGGTAAGGTATGCATTCATCTAAAAAAAAAGGACAAGTTGCCAGATTCCTAGTTTGTGTATATTTTGTTCTGTTTAAAAAAAAAGATTGCAGTTATTCTTTCCTTCTTTCTCATTCCTCCTTCTTTCCTCTTTTTTAATAAAAAAATATATATTCAAAATTGCATTTCTTTTCCTTCCTTTTTTTCCTGAAACCCTGTATTTCTGCTTCTATTTGTGAAGAAAATTGTTATTTGGAAGTTATATCCATTGAAATTTTGAAAGTGAAATTTATCGAGAGCAGGTTTTTATTATAAGAATAAAAGTCTTGGAGAATGTTAATACTGATAGATGAGTAGCACGCTACGGTTAATTAATTGCTTCCTTATTTACAAAAAAAGATTAATTATGATGACATCATGATTCATTTTGATGGGCTAAAAGGAAATGGAAAATTAAATCAAGTAATTTGATTT
>PQVD01001553.1:0-32424 GCA_003012265.1 Setaria equina
ATGGAATGAAGTATAAGAGAAAGTTTCACCGCACCAGTAACCTTAACGTCTTTGCCTATCCTAACAAGTATTAGAAGCGGGCATAGTAGTTACTCTAATGAAATTATTTTACCCGTCTCTCATTTGCAATTGATTTCTTTCATCCTCTCAACACACCGTATACGATATTAAACATTGTGACATATGTCGTACGACTATTGACTACTTGTCTTTTCAAGTCTTTCAGTTCCTCTTTTCTTTAATGTTATGGGTTAAGTAAAAACACTTTAATGTCGACTTGATGTTTGAATAGCGCTCCACAATACAAATATATTTAATTTGAATGAAGCATGCATATAAATGGACCATGTGGACCAATCGGTCTTACTTATCCTTCAGAATAGGACAGCTGACTGCATTGTTCATAATACTGATTTTAAAAGAAACTTCTATCATTAATATAAACTTCAAACTTTATTAATAGAAAAAATAACATATTAACAACGACACATAACTTTATCACAAGACCTAAGTTAGTTCCAGCCATTCTAATTTCCACTGAGTCCTTCACTCATCTTCATTATCAGTGTCAGAATCCGATTTGGGCATATCAACTGGACGACACTTTAATTCACTTGCCTCTTTTTCTAGCATTTCCAAATGGACTTTTTGTCGGGCGATAACTTCTGCGCCAGTCCTGCAAGCTGCGTATGCATCCAGTAAATCTCCATTCATTTTCAGAAAATTTGGGCCCCATTTGAACTTCGACAAAAGCAGTCGTGCATTATTCTTGAAACCAACGATGTAGAGACCTGCTGCAAGTGCTTCCACGCAACTCAACTGACAAGGCTTCCCAAAATTCACCGGATTTGCAGCAATTAAATAAGGCAGAAGACGAAGATGCGAAGCTCTAGCTCTGTTTAAATGGATATTTCCAACCTTAAATGATAAACAAGGTTTATGATGAAACTAAAAATCTAACTCTATTTTTTCCTGAAGTCAAATTTTTGTTCAGTTCACTTCATTAAAGAGTGATATGAATAAATGAAAGCCAAGAAAGTCAGAAATCGGAAAACCTGATTCCAGCTGCAGTCTACAACAGCAAGACCGCCGTTTATAATGTGACCGAGGTCAGCTGCAGAAAGTGTTCGGTCACCACTCGGAGAAAGTAGCAAACCAGGAAATTTGGTTCCTAGTTTTAGAGTTTTGATAAAGCCATGACGCATCAATTTTTTCCCAGTACATCGTTTCGGGTCACACTGCATAAAATCAAACATTGCTGAAAGTAACCAAGACTGTCTTGAATTTTTGAACAGAGCAAAAGATAAAGGTTAGCATCAGTTCTCGCCAATCGTTATCCATGTCATTTTCAAAGTGGACAGTGCGATTACTCGGTTGGTGACAAAAGTGTGCTTTGTTTTGAACTGAATATCAGCGAATCACGTACTAAACAGCTATAACAAAGCTCCGTCAACGAGAAAATATTGAAACATTGCCATTCCCTATAAGAGTGCCAAATCTCCACTTACCTAAGTTAAAAGGTAGTTCCTTGACATCATCTTCACTATCCTGAGAGTCGATTTCATCTGAAGAGCTTGCTCCTTGTTCATAGGATGTGCACACCATTCTAGATAACATCTTTTCACTATCGGATGTTTAAACCCTGAGCAAAATATACATAACATGCTTCCAACCAAAAATAACAAATTCGAAATGATATGAATTTAAAAGTTGGAACACGAAGAATAATGGAATAATGAAGTGGAAAAATCAGTCCAGTATTCACCAATGGTAAAATAAGGCAGAGTATTTATTAAATAATAATGAAATCCATTCTATATAATAATATGGTAATATACAATAATAATTATACTACTTACTATACATACATTGAGCTTGGTGTGAGTTTGCCTAATAGTATGTGTCTACTTCATAAAACAGTGATCACAGGAATTTATGGAATTATCAAATAAATCAACAATAATGACCTAATGCATAGCGTATCAAGTGTTCCACAAATGAACTTAGGAAATCTTACAATGAAAATTATCACACAGTAAATTATCGAACCCAAATGACCATACATCCTCAGGCACTAAACTATCACAAATGCACTCCCATTCTATACAAATGCAACCTAATTCAATTCATCACCACCAACAATCAAAAGCGATGAACAGGGAGAACTCAGAATGTTTTGATGAAAAAGCATACACATAATTACTAAAATATTTGGCAGTATTTAACAAGGTATCAACACTAAAGTTACAAACATAAAACAATTTTAAAACGTACGTATATGCAAAGAACTGTTAATGCATACACTGAATAATAATATAGACAACACAGGATTGTATACGTGAAGTGAAATTTCCAAGGAAGAAATTGCAGATCTTCAGAAGACACCGAAATCCCACAACTTGACAGTCATATCGTAAGAGCCCGAAACAATTTGCTGATCACTGAACTGTACACAAGTAACACCGTCGGTATGGCTGTGAAGAGTACACAGTCTTTCACCTGTATGTAAATTCCACACCTAAATTTGATAGGATTTACTTCCGGAATTTGAATAAAACAGAATTACAAGAAGATTAAAACAATCCAGCGACAAAATGATACAAAATGTACTTTGATAGTACGGTCGTCTGCTGCCGAGACGATTCTCCATGAATCAACCTGAAGGCATCGAACTACACCTGTATGACCTTCACTTAATTTCCAATCCAATGTTTGCACACACTTCCCTGTTCGTAGATCCCACATCTTAAAACTGATCTGATATTCTGATAGGTGAATATTCTTAAACTAGTTACTCTTCTCGTCTTGAAAAAACGTGCATTTTTTCTCAGTTTATGGAAAAAGTACAAGGGATTTTTGGGTTCATAATTGTATTTTTCAATACCTCCAAATATGTCACACATCAAGTGATAACCGCAACGCTCAAAAGGATAAAAAAAATATAAAAAAAAAATAAAAAAATTAAAAACTTACCTTTATTGTTCGATCGACAGATCCTGACACAATCCTTTCATTATCGAATCGAAGGCATGTTACTGCATTATCGTGAGCATTATGCAGAGTCATCGCACAGATATCCATTCGCTCGTCCCAGCACTTGAAAAAAAAAAAAAAAAAACCTTCTCAACTAAAAAAAGTCCATTTTGCCTGATGCTAAAGGAGAAGTGAGAAAAAAAGATTTCCTAACGTTTATATCATTCTCAGATACACTTTCATAATTATCCGTATTATAACAGACTAACTTTCATAGACAGATCTGCAGACCCTGACACAAGCAAGTGCCCGTCGGACTGCATACAAATTACGGCTCCATTATGTCCCCTATAAACAGGTAAATTACTATTTAAGAGTATTAAATATAAGACGTTTTTTACGAAAAATATTTATAAAAAGATAAATTGACCGACAGGAGAAGAAAAAAAGAAACGAAATGAATTGGCAACTAGCAAAATCAAAATCAAATTCTTTTAAGAAACCGTAATGTTAGGGGTGTCATGTCACCACACTATTGCTGGGAGATGTAATAACTGGTTAGTTTCAATATATTTATTTTTATTAATCTTACATTAAGGTTTTCGTACACTGTCCTGTTTCCGTGGACCATATTTTTAAAGTATGATCATAAGAACCGCTAATTAATCGTTCCTTCTCCATCTGAACAAAAAACACACTGATATAATAATTCAGATTTTATAATGAAAAGTAAACCAACAATAAACCGGAATGGATTTCATGCACTGAAAAAAATACAGTATTCCTTTAAGAAAAAAATTACCTGCAAACATCGTACGAAATTTGTATGGCCGATCATTGTTTGACGACAAGCAATGGAAGACCACGTCCGATTTACAGCAAGGCCCCAAACCTTCAAGATTTTCTCACTATAAGAAAGTTATTTTTTTAACTCACTTACTTTGTAGCACTTGAATTACATTTATCTCTCCACAGACAATCTAATAGTGAGGCTTCTAGTCGCTGCTATGCATTATAAAGAAATTTTTTCTCAAAACGTACTTCGAAACACATGAGCGATAATACAGTTAAAATCATTATGGAAGTTGGAAAACGGTCATTAAAAGAGTATTTAAACTAAACTTCGTTTCGAACATATGAAATTTGATGAAGTCAACTAACCTTGATGGTCAAATCATTGGAACCAGAAGCAAGTCGGTTACCACTCAAGTGTAAACAACGGACCGTATCAGAATGACCTGTCAACGTCATTGTGCCTAGACCAGGTATAGCTGAACTCTTCATATCCCAAACACGAATTGTATTATCACTACTTCCAGATACAATACGGTCGCCATCAAACTGAACGCAAGATATACCTGAAACACAGGAGTAGTTGGAAGGAAAATAAGCGCAACATAAGTGATTGCAAGTTATGCCCTACCATGTTTATATATAATCTATCAATGACAATATATCAGATCTACTTAACATAGCCTAACCAACGAAGCTATGTTTACTAACTACAGTTCGATGAAATTTAACGCGATTTGTAAATTTGTCGATCACTCGACCACTTACTAACAAGTCCAATAATAATTCAAAGACTACAATTAATAGTACTCAGAAACAGCAAATTTACCTTGGGTATGCCCCTCAAATGTACGAATAACACAACGACCAGCATGCCAGTTTCTCCATAGACGATAACGCTCACTAAATGCTTCTTTCCACAATACTACACCATCACGAGTTGTATGCTTCTTCAACTGCTCATTTTCAGTTTCAGCTGAACACAGTCGAAACATTCGCTGAAGTGTACAAAGCCTCTTCCATAAGCATGGTGCCATGCATAAATTCCTCCAAGCAGTGCATACCAACATACATTTGCAAAGTGATTCTGCAATAAAGTCAAAAATAAATAGAAGAAATTCCTTTTTTCTTGTGTAATTTTCTTTGGATAAATTCCACCTAGGTGAAATAGAAACTGCTGAAATGATTATGATAGACAGCAGCAGCAGCAGAATAAAACCTATATACTGCATAATTTTTGAATCGACAAGTCAAAAATATGTGGTCAACAAAGACTAAAAGGAATTATCGACAGTTAAACTAGTGGAAAAATTAAATCTATTGATACTCATGGTCGGCAATGTGATTTATCCTCAAATTCTGAGCAAAAGCGCGTTACTTTAATCACGTTAACTCTAACACAAATCTTAGTATAATATGAATCCAACATATTTTACGTGAGCTCTAATTTAATATAAAAGATACGTGCTACAAGTCAAAAATCTTTAAAACTGGTTATGCAGTAATGAAAATATATTTTACTTGGATCCAGAAGGCGAAAAATCTTTAAAGCAACTGGCAGTGGAAGCGAACTAAACAAATCGATTTGCGCACTTCCCAAATTGTTACGCATTTCTTCCAGTAACGAGGTTGCATATTCCAAATTTGATGGGTCACAGACATTCTGGAATACATATCGAAAATACTGCAATTAAAATAGATGGAACTTTTGCAAAAAATACAATAATATCCGAAATCGTAGTTACCAATATTTCGAAAAGCAATGCATTTTTCTGTTCTGTATCGCTTTGCTTCAGATGAAATCGCAGATACTGAAATTAAGATTATTTACTAAAGTAAATTGATGCATAATGACTATGTTGACTTTATAGTTTAGCAGTGCCGTTGGTTTCGGAAGGTTGTATTAGCAGTAAATATTTGCATAAGTAGAAGGAAAAATGGGATACCATACATCTTGTCATGATTACTGTTACGAGTTTCCAGTAGTTCAGCACAGCATTTTACTACGGTATTACCTTCTTCAAGGAAAATTGTTGGTCCGAGAGTATATCGCATCCATTGCCAATGGCTGCACCGCCGATAGGGGTGTTCAGGTCGGATCCGATGAATTAGTCCGTAATTAGTCTTTGGAGACGGAAAATATATAGTAACCTTTATAAGATCGATACCAGCAAAGAAATCATAGCCCGGATCACATGCTGAACCGTTCATTTTCTTCCGCTTATTCGTTGATAAGGAGCAGTCATCTAACGACGAGCACATAGCGGACGTTGAAGCTTTGTTTACGCCACGCGTCCCACGTTCATCCATTACACGTGCGGAAATATTCCAAATAAAGAGAAGTACGAAACACAATTACCGAATAAGAAAAGTGATATTAAAAGCACCACTTTCACTCATTATAATTAGGAAATTTGCATCACTATCTCGTCCAAATACTCACATCATTCAACAATTTAAGTAAAATTTGTAGCCGATATAACCCATGCTTCAATGCTTTTCTTAGGGTCCATCTTTTTCTTATACAACATTTTCAGATTCCCAAAGTTTCTTCCAAATATATTCTGATTCCTGCTTGGTACTCACTTTTTATGTGCGTTTTATACACCCCTCAGACTTGAGCAAACAGCAGCAGCACTCCAAAAAGATAAATGGAAAACGAACCTGCGCCACCGAGAAGGAGAAAAGGTTGCAATATGATGCGGTGGTACCTGGCTGGACGGTTGTTATTTGGTAAGAATATTGGTGTGTATGTGAACTTCCGGTGGGGTTTCAGTCGCTACTTTTTGGGGAGCTGCCGTAAGGGATTTCTGTTCTTCGGTGTTGTAAGGCTATAGAGCAGGTACAGAACTGAGACAAGAGAAACCTGACTAAAGATGCTTCATGTCGATTTAATTGATACAATTCGTGTTACATCCGTACTTCAACCTATGCCCGAAATAGCTTTTTTTTGTCCTTATTAATAAGTATCAGAATTTATTCTGTAAGCTGTAATTTGCGAACAGCTTCCTTAGAGATACAGTCGAACGAACGTTGGTTGTTGCGACTCTGTTTACCTCAATAAAATCTTATTTAGTTCTTGCAGTTTTCCTTCTTTTTCAGGCAGCAAATTGAGAGATAAATTGTTCTCAAAAAAAAAAAAGAAACGATGACGTGTGAGGGTCACTAGAAGAAATAACGAAGATGAACAGTACTTTCGAGGAAATTGTTGTTGTATAGGATTAAAGAACTGACTTGTTAGTTTACGAAAATGCGTTGAGCATATCTGTATGTTGCCAATGAAATTAGTATATAATCACATGTGGTGTTTAAAGTTTAACTCTCAGTTCCGGAAATGACTAATCAAAAATGGAAAAAAAATGATAATGTAATTCACTGTCACGCTTTTCTCCAGCAATCGTCTACTTTCAGAACGATGCTCATTTTCGAATACTCTCGAATTAGTCATATATGTCTTTTCTATTTCTCGTAAAAGTTATTCTATCTATTATACTGGCAGAATACTGAAGGGTAGGAAGAAACGGTCATTTCATGGCGGAGATTGCGATTGGAGGAATCTTGACCGGATGCGTTGGTTGTATGGTTGCTGTTGAAGTCTTGACGAAGTATCTCACTTTATCTATAACGTACAATAACAGAAGATAATTACGCCAAAAGAATTCTTTTCAATGCATAATAATAATTCCATAATTTAAAGGCGTAATCCGGAATGTATGAACTTACTGACTTGCTCAACATTCATTTTTGTGTCGTTCATTGGTTTTGTCAAACAGTCGCATTATTTCAAACGATTTCCGCGAAGCAAAGTACCTTTGTTACGGTTACTTTTCCATTTTTCATTTTGTTTTTCAAGCTTTTTCAATAAAATATCAAGCCGTTGTTTAAGCCAATTTGCACGAAATATTCTTATCGTTTATGTCTTTCAAGAAAAAGAAGGAAAAAAAGACAGGAACAGTAAGAAGAACTGTTCATCTTCCGTTAATATGTGTAACACTATATGTTCGTCTTATGAATGATAGTTATAGTTTCAATAACATCGTGCTTAGAGTTTGTTTTAGAGGTTATGCACGCATTGTTGTTATATTTTTTGTGGTAAATGTTTCGAATAACTTGGCATTGCGCTATGATGTTTCTGTACCCCTGTTCATCATATTTCGTTCAGTGAGTTTTTATTCTGCACAGAACTACTCAAATATCTCTAATTATTGCCTTCTAAAATGTCTTGATGAGAAATATTACGCTTTTCTGATTCCTTCACGGTTGATTTGAAGTTTTAGTAGTGTATAAAAAGCGTTATCCCAACTAACGGTTGGTGATCATGTTTTCACGGCTTTACTATAAATATTAGAAAACGATGTGTGGGTTTTTCTGCATGCAAATTTGGCAGATATTTAGAATCCTGCCAGTAAATTTAGCAAAAGTCCTTAATATGATTGAAAATTTCATTTGATTCAGTATTCGTCTTTCATCCCCAATCATAAATGATTGTAAAGTTGTTTTTTCTTACATATTTTTGTGTTTTTCTTTTAAATTACTTTGGGTTTTGGTGCAGATACTAAAATTCTGAAATTTGTAATCATTGTTTCACTCCTAGTTATTAATCTTTCATTGCAGGGAACATTGCTGGCAAATGTGTTGCTAGGTTATTTCTTAAGGAACAGGATTTATTCGCGGGGAAAGCTATTGTCCGTAATATTTGTTACTGTTGGTGTTACACTTTTCATGTTGGCTGACCAATTTTCAAAACATTCCCTAGAACAAAAGGATGAGAAAATTATACACCTGTGGTCTGTTTTGCATTCCACACCAGGTTTGATATTTGTTTAGCATGTTTTAAAATGTTTATTTATGTGTTACAACATGAAATATGCTGCAGTCGAAGTTTTAACATCTTTATTAGGTGGCTGGTTCTACCTTTGTCTTATGTATAAGTTAAGAAGTATTGTGTAAAGTTAGGTAATTGGTTTTTTTAAAAACTGTAAGAACCTGTATCCAATTTAATCACTTAGTTAAAAACTAAGGGATTAAATTGGAGATTATAGAAATCTGGGTCAAAGTGGCTAGGAATACAAGGTGAGTGATATATGTAGTCGAGCTGGGTTTCAGAACTGAGGCAATCCTTCGAATCTACCACCCTAGCTTATCCTTCATTGTTTTTTGCGAAATTTTTAATCCTTGTGCGCCATTTACATTTCATTTTAATAGAAATATTTGATTTAATATCCCTTTTATTTCAGGGATATTTTTACTGTTTGTTGCAGTATTCCTATCCGCTTACTTAGGTATATGTCAAGAGGATCTTTATCGCACATATGGGAACCATTCGCAGGAAGCATTGTTCTTTATTGTAAGTTTGGCATTTTTTATAAATTTTGTTCCTTCTCAGTACTATTACTAGTAAATTTGTTCCAGTTTTTCTAAAAATGTTAACTCTAGAAGTTATAGCATCTTCTGTCACTACCTGGCTTTCTTTTATTTTACAATGATATTCGACAAGCAATAGTTCATTTCAACAATTCGGACGCTTTCTTTATTTTTGGATTGCAATTTCCAGTACCGTCATTATGGGTTTATATGATTTTGAATTGCATATTCCAGTGAGTTTTTTTCTTTTTGACAAATTTTGTTACAGTGATGGATGAGGTTAGTAATTAAAAGAAAAAAAAAACTTCAATAGGTAAATGACAAAATAAATTGCCGTGGTTATTCAGTCTTTTATTTTTAATGAAATTTTAAGAAATCGGTGAGTGTTTTCTAAGAATTTTACAAAAGCTTCTTTTAAAATGTTTTAAAAGTGAAAATTTGAATGTTATAGATGGATTTGTATCGTGAATGTACATACTCTTATTTCGCTAACCACATCGCTGAATGTAACAATGGTTATAACTTTACGGAAATTTCTATCAGTGGTTTTTTCTGTTATTATATTCAAAAATCCTTTCACGGTTATGCATTATATAGGATCTCTTCTTGTATTACTCGGTACTGTAGCATTCACTTCGTACGATCGCATACTGAAAACTGAAGGAAAAAAAAGTGTGTGAACTCGTTTGATGGTACAGGTTGAAAGAAATTTCATACACGAATCGGCAACAAAGAGATAAAAATTCTGCAAAAGGATCATACTCTATTTTTTAATCGTATTAAAATTAAAACCAGTGCTACTGTCTAATGTTATCATTTTCTTTTCAATTTTATAATCACAAATTTTGGAACATCGTTTAGCACAGGACGTTCCAAAAATTTTCTTCAAGCCACATGAGCCACTGTTTTTTCCAAGCTATTGTTTACTCTAATTACATAATCTTTATCCTTTACTTTTGACAGAGTCATTCTTTGTTTTTCACATTATAGAACTATTTTTCTTTTCTGACGTAGTTACGTTTTAGATCTGGGGAGAATTACATTCTTCGAATAAGAGTATTCAAACCTTTTTTATAGAACTGCGAAATATATGAAGTAAACACAGACAAAAACAAATGTTGTTCATGTTGATTGAAATAATCCGTTGAGTTATTAGTAGTATCATATTTAGAACAAAAAGAAGTTGATATTCTGTACTACGGGATTTTCGCAACCACATTTAGAAAGATTAAAGAGAACAAAAATGATTAGAAATGAAGGATAAGGATTAGAAAAATATAGAAAGCTGCCGCAAAAGAGATGGATGGTTTTCAATTTCTATATCATATTCATGCTGAGTTATAGCTATAGTTGACCACACCTTTTAAAAGGTTTGATATTTTTTTGTTGTTTTTCATGCCAATTACATGACTCATTTTGATTATTATTTTCTGCCGACATTGAGTTCTGGTTTCCTCTCAGTCAAAGATTTGATTCTAGGGATAATTATTTTCTCTGCCGCTTTATCATATGTTGATCTTTCTCTCACATGGAAGGGATTTTATTTTGCTTATTTCAAATAATAATGGCTTTTCAAATGTAAAGTAGTTAAATTACACTAAGTCCTACTTTCATAGTTATTCATTAACTTTTCATGTGAATTAAAGACAGTTTGTAACATAGTTCCATTTTTTCAAGGATTTTTTTTTTCATTTCTTTCTCCCTCCTTTTTTTTCATATGGAACTTTTGTACGACATGTTCGAAGCTACGGGAATATTTTATTTTCATTTCTTTTTTTGTAACTGCTCTTTTCGCGTTTTCAAGATTTTACGGAAAAGTTGAGCAAATGATGAAAAGTCGATACGTAGATTTGCATACAAAAATTGAGGTGTAATTTGCAAGGTGTCTGAAAGTTATTTGCTAGTTTTAGTTTTTAGGCGATTAAAATAGGTTGAAGTTCTTAGCTTACTTCCAGGAGCGAGAAAAAGTGAAATGCTCTTTAGTCTTTTTTTTTTCATTTCTCAATACAGACAAATTGTACATCTCTGGTCGTGTAGCATAGTATGTGAATTTTGTCGTATAACATTTAAGAAATATTTTTTTTTATTTCCTTGGAAAAGAATTGTGTTATTTTAATTATTT
The DNA here is from genome assembly GCA_003012265.1 of Setaria equina. Lineage (NCBI taxonomy): Eukaryota > Metazoa > Nematoda > Chromadorea > Rhabditida > Setariidae > Setaria > Setaria equina. The sequence goes on from PQVD01001553.1 coordinate 11,252, forward strand.
TTTCCATTTATTATATTCTGTTTTGTATTCTTTTCCAATGTTGACTTGTCATGTCTCTTTATTCATAATGAAATTGAAAATTTCATTGTTAATTTAACCTCTCACCGAATAAATGATGGAGATAATGTAGGATTTGTTGACTGCAGTTGTTTCCGGTTTGTATAAATTCAATAGTTATAAATATATTAAACTTGTTTTATAGCAGTAGTTTTCACTTGACCTTTAACCTATTTAATTTTCAACTAAAAATGTTGCAAGTTTTGCATCCTTGTACAGTTGCTAATAAATGGATGAAATTATTGATTAATGGATGGATACCAATTGTGCTGCAAGTTGATTGTGCATTATCCTTCCAAAGCTCATCGCACGAATACGTGATAAATTTTTTTCTTCACCTGCAATCAGTTCACTGCTTATTCTGTATCTATGCTTTCATGTGACGGTGTTTAACTTTTGTCATTTAGAACTTCATTTAGCTTGCACATTATTTTGTAGATTGGTACGAACCATATATTGACATTCAGATTAACACAGCAGCAAGAAGAGATAGCTTGCTGATTGCTGATAAAGTGTAAAGTGTGGGAGAGATTCTTCCTATAAAATAGAACGATTTGTTAGACTGATTAAGCATGAATTTATATTTCAATGCTTGATATAATCTCTTTTTAAATATAATTTCGTAATTACATACATCTAACCACTGTTTTTCTACCTCATTTGCCCATATCAAAAGATGTCACAAGAAAGGGACAGAGGCAGCATTGTGTATGTAGTGCTTTTAAATGCTTTAGTTTGTCGTTTATAAGTGTATTTTTTTGCTATTTGAAAAATTGCAAATTGAATTATTGAAATCATTCTTTTTCTTTCATATTGTGGAAGCAATTGATAGAATCGTAGTTTTCCGAGTAATATTAACTTTTTAATAATATTTGGTAGGTTAACCTTACTTTTAAAGCATATTTTAATCCAAATCGTTATGCTATTTATAAAAAATTTAACTTCACAAAAAGTATTGATATTTCACATTCATTACTAAGAAACAAATTGTTCTACAATCATATCAAATGGGTGTTCCATTTTTCCTATTTTAACTGTATACAAAAATTCAAACATTTGTCTGTTCGGTTGATTGGTTCACTGCCACGTGTTTTTGGTTATTGCTAATGGTTTATATGCGTTATCATGACGCTTAATACAACAAAAATGAATATAGAAGCATTGGAAGATTGTCTTGATGATAGTTATTCGATGAAAGCTATCGGTCAAATGGAGAATGATAAATTTCGGGCTCGCAAAGTTGCTTTAATTACTGGTATTTCGGGACAGGTAAGCATTTGTGTGTGTGTTTTTTTTAAGTTCATCCACTCGATCTGTATTTTATTTGTTTTCTTTCTTTCCTAATTTATAGATTATTTCGTTAGGCAAATTAATGATACAAAATCCTTCAGTATAATGTGTTAAACAGTATAACATCGGTCCATTAATCGGTGCTTTTTTTTTTACTTCGATATTCCAACAGTAAGTATTGTTAGGTTCAGCCTTTTTGCCGTAATTTTACTTTTAAGCTGGTCTAAAATCAAGTTGACAGACTAATTTAAAGTGATTCGACTCGATTCATGTTGTAAGGTGTATTAAGTAATGTTCGGTTTTCGTTGCTAACGACCTTTCAACCTGATCAGGATGGCTCCTACCTTGCCGAATTATTGTTGTCAAAAGGTTATGAAGTGCACGGAATTATTCGACGATCATCCTCTTTCAATACAGCTCGAATTGAGCATTTGTATTCAAATCCAGTAACTCATCATGCTGACTCCAGTTTCACGCTTCATTATGGTGACATGACGGACTCATCCTGTTTGATCAAACTTATCAATCAAATCCAACCAACAGAAGTTTATCACTTAGCTGCCCAAAGTCATGTCAAGGTTTGTAATACTGTTAAAGTGTACTCTTTTCCGTCGTAATTATTCGTATCGAAATAATGATTTTAATCTAAACTCGAGATTTTCAAATTTAAGCTAAACGAATCATTTTTCCTTTAGTGACTGTATAATGGATGCTGTAGGTATCTTTTGACTTGCCAGAGTACACAGCTGAGGTTGACGCTGTTGGAACACTACGCTTATTGGATTCTATTCATGCGTGTGGTTTGACCAGCAAAGTAAGATTTTACCAAGCCTCAACATCCGAATTGTACGGTAAAGTACAGGAAGTGCCTCAGAAGGAAACGACACCATTTTATCCTCGTTCACCATATGGTATGTTCTGATAACAGTAAAATGTAGTGGAAAGTGGGAAAGTTGCTCACCTTGCTTCTATGTATCATTTTTATGTAGTATTTTAATATCTTAATGATAGAAATCAAAACTAGCAGAGATGGATTAGTGAGTTGATGCTTAATAACTGATTTGTTGAAATACCTTTGATGTTTCATTGCTGGCTTAATTGCAGCTGTTGCGAAGCTTTACAGTTACTGGATTGTAGTTAATTATCGCGAAGCATATAATATGTTCGCTTCTAATGGCATTTTGTTCAATCATGAAAGTCCACGACGGGGTGGTTTTTTTCTCTTATTCTTGTCTTAAGGCAGCGAAATTGCATATTTAAACGGTCGGCGTTCTTAATGAAGTTACTTTTATTGTAAAAAGTATGACTGTGACCTAAAATATATTTGCAGGAGAAACTTTTGTTACTCGGAAGATCACGAGAACAGCTGCAAAAATTGCTTTGGGACAGCAGGAAGTACTAGAACTGGGAAACTTGAGCTCTAGCCGTGATTGGGGACATGCCAAAGAGTACGTCGAGGTTGGTAGTCTCAATCGCTTCTAGTTTTATCATTAACGTGACATACATAAAATTGGATGTCTGCTTCTAGCATGATATAATCCAGAGATCAGTTCTCAATATCTGTCTGTGTATTACACAGCGCACCACTTATAGTTACTGTACGTTACACATTTGTATAATCACAATAACGAATCGCCTGAAGCCTTCTGATGAATTTTAGCCGTTGACATTTAATTTTATTGGTTATACACAGGCCATGTGGAGAATATTGCAACATGATCAACCTGATGATTTTGTTATTGCAACTGGAAAAAGTTATACAGTTCGTCACTTCGCTGAGCTTGCTTTCAAGGAAATCGGAAAAACAATAATGTAAATTTTAAAAGTGCATTTATCAGTAATGACTAATGGGGAGATAAGTAGCAGTCTAATTCTTCGCATATCGAGCTTTTTTTCAAGATGCAGTTCTAATATGGGGATGTCACACTAAAAACATCGTTAACTTCCTTTGATTTATACTTTATGTGCACTTTTAGAATCTAGATATAAATGGCACACGCCATATGAGTACGCTTTATAAATTGGATTCTAAGTTTTTATTGTAGATAATCTAGGTCCCTCCTGTTATAGATTATACAGTGTAATTTCTTCAATTATTAAGCTGAAAATTTTTGCCGTTCTGTTTGCTCCATATTTTTTACTTTTGCAGGTGGGAAGGCGAAGGAGTGGATGAAGTTGGGAAAGAAGAAGATACCGGTATTGTCCGGATCAGGGTCAGTCCCAAATACTACAGACCAACGGAGGTAAGAAGCTTTCGTTTTGATTAACACTGACAACTATTCCAGAGCATTCCTATTCAAAAAGTTGAAAGAAAAGAAAAAAGAAGGAAGAAAACGAAATCATGGGAATGTTGGAGTTCTGTTCAATCAGATGAACCACTTGTATAGCATCTGTTTCAAGTTACGATGATTTCAAGACATTATCCGAATAAGTCGTATGAGTAGGTTAAATCACAAAATAAATTTAAGGTCGATCTGTTAATAGGCGACTCCACAAAGGCGAAACAAAAACTCAGCTGGGAGGCAAAAACTACGCTAGAGGTATGTGATGAATTGTGCACTTTTTTAAAGAGAAACTCTGTTAAGGCACTGGAGACTAAGACTATGTAATACACGCAACATTAGCCTAGATATTGCTTTTCTTTCCAGGAACTCGTGAAGGAAATGGTGGCAAGTGATTTACAGCTAATGAAATCAAATCCAATGGCCTGAAAAGTTGAATCCTTAATAAAAATTTTCTTTCTCATGCACATACATACAGTTATATGTATCCGTATATATAAAACAGCCACCTTATTCCCCTTCTTTTCCTTAAATATGAAATGGCACATCAATAGTTTCAGAAGTCATAAAGCATTTAACAGTTATGGAATAAAGTTCACTGATTAGTCATTGTCTGTGCAATTGGCATTTCCCGTCAATTCATATGATAAATTACATAGTTTTGAGTCATAACAGACCCATATCACGACAAAACACTTTCACATAGATTACTGAAGAGGGGCTACTTCTTGCCCGATTTTTTGATACCACCACCGACAAGTGGTCCCTTTTGAGCTGCTTTTGCTTGGACTTCCTGCAACTTCTTCGCTTCTTCCTGCTGTTTCTTCCTGAATGCAATGTCTTCCTGAAACGTACACATTATTCGAAACTACCTTATTTTCGAAAGGAAAAAAAAATGGATGAAGAGGGAAAGTTAACTCTGGATAAAGTGAAATGGATGAGGAGAAAAGTATCCCTCCAGATTTCATCCCAAGCAAATACCATTCAAAATGGAACTTTTAACATCATAAGGTGGAGAGAGTTACATACGGAACACTTGTATGTTTTCTGCAAGATAAATTGGAAAAATATTCAACAGATGGAATTCTTTTAAGGCTGAATTCTTCCTGTATTACATGATGTGGTCATCCGTCATTTTTTCAGTGAAATAACTCAGAACAAACCTCTGTAAGCTCTTTCTGCCCTTTCTTCGGTTTTTTTAATGGTTTTGCTTTACCTCCTTGACGACCAGACATTGATGCGATGCAAGCACAATCTAAAAAAGGAAAACGAGCCCAAGACTGTAAAATATCAAAATATTCCTTCATACCTTCCATTTCATTAATTACGTCGAAATAACAAAGCACTATTTATCGCTAGTAACATTCATGCCTGTGTTGGTTAAAATTTGAAATCAGTGTTTCCCGGCAAGTCCATAGTTTATAGACTGCTAACCGTTAATCTACTTACGAGACTACAGTAGTGAGAGAGTTCTCAACAAACGTGGTTGGACTCAACTTGATGTATGAATGAGCCAGTATAAAACAAACAACACAAACGATTATATTGGTAAGATGATATTCGTAATTATAGTGAACTTGAACTTTTGCCAGTCTCATTTGTAGCAACTGAATGAAAGAGACTGGTCAAGTCTCGACCCCACAGTCCTACTTTAATCTTCACAACACCAACCCACTTCCTTCCCTGACCCAAGCAGCCAAACTTTCTCGTCTGTAAAACTAAATAATCTATGTCCATGGAGCGCTCAATTTCACGGTTATCAATTTCAACCATTGTGAAAACTGTAACGTCCTGGCAATTTTTTTCTTCACCGTCAAATTATCGCTTCATTAATCGAAATCTTCACTGAGTGGTTAGTGTTGGAAGAGTCGTGAAGTGCAGGTGAAATAAATTTTATTCCGGTTGCATACCGTATAATTCTCCCCGTTATTTCCCTACGAAGTGTTAATTTGATGGATACAGCAGTGAGTGAAAGTGATTCTACATTAACAACCTATGAATTTGTGAATCAAAACAGACAGTTGAATACCGTCTATTCTAATAATATTATATACTATCACATTATACAATATAACTAAAGCATAAGCAACACAATAAAAAAACAGTTACGTGGGTGAGATCACGCTTCTCCAAAACATTTCCTTCATTCTTAGGTTTCGAATATTACGCATATGCTAGCAATTGATATTCCATTTGCAAAAACTGAACTAATAATGAATGCATAGTGAAACTTTTGAGATATAACAGACAAAAAAAAAGAAAAAATTAAGAAAATGCCGAAAAAAGAAAAACAAAACAGGCAGTGGAGGTATAAAAACAATTAATGTATTAGTGTCATAGATTTTTTGATCTTTACCTTTAGAAATGTAACAAAATTATAATTAAGCGCAGAGTACAAAAAGATAATAAATCAAAAATTTGGCGAAAATTATCGTATTCTTTTTCCTTTCTAGGACTGGTACATAAATTGAATTTTAATGGTTCAGGTTTGAAATATATACAGTACGAAATTAAATGGCATTCCTGGAAATATATTCTTCGTGCGGCCAAAGTAATATAGATTAGAGGTTGTTGGATTGTATCAGAAATAAAAAAGATAGTATACTGATTAATAGCTTCATTGATCAATATACTGAAGTCTATTAACATAAATATATAGAGCTTTTGAACCGAGTAACAGCTACTCGGAGCCAATTAAGAAATGTATGAAGGTAAGTTTCTGAAAAGGTTACACTGTTTCAGCTATTAATCTTAAAAAAAAAGTGATCTGCGAAAGATGCTTTCTCCAGTGGCTCTCCAATATCCTTTACAAATAAAATTTTATGGCTTTTCAATATCATCAACTCCAGTAGAAACCTGTTTTTTCCACAGATAAATGGAACAGGTTAGTTATGGCAAATATTTACACACTATGGAAAATTTGAAGAATACAAAAAGATACTGATGATAACAAATCCGGTTCCTAGAAAAAATGATGGATTTGGAACGAAATCAAAAATGTAAATTGATGCTACTGTACTGATAATGATGGCGGCGGATGTTGCAAAATTTTTTGCTATATTGCCCGAATATTTTATACATACTGCAACGGATAAACCACCGACACAGTACCAGAAAATAACTGCCCAAACTAGCATATCGAAACCGTACATTATACCTTCATTAAAAATTGTTTCATAGTCCTGAAAGAATTTCCATGTAAGAATCTTACAATCCGGGAATTTTTGATCGTAATTGTAGTGGTTCTCGCTTTTTATCTATGAAGAACAGAGGGATTTTTCAATGCTTGGTAAAGTTAGTCAAATTAGTCACAGAATCACCGACAAATTAGTCGGGGGATAATTAAATGGAATAGCTGATGGTCGGCAATACGAGTCCCTACAGAAAAATTCTGGCAGTTTTGGTAATCTCAAGAATGCACATTCTGGATTTCCTATCTGTGAAACAAAAGCGTTAAAAATTTAGGCCTCAATATGAATGGTAAGGATGGAAAAGACCACTATATAAAATACCTGCAAAAGTGAGTTTAAAAAACCCGAAGGTATTCCAAACATTGCCATTTGCACATTACGCGTCCATATAGATATGGTCGGACTAGTTTTCAAAATTTTTTCGAAATATATTCCTGCAAAACCAGAAAGGATGCATGCAAAAACGATCGCCATAAATCCTGAAAAAATGATAGCCGTTCCAATAATTACAACCTGCTCAAACAGTTGAAAATCTTTAAAATATGATAGTCTGCTTTTATTACAACTTCGGTTTTATTCATTGCAGAGGGGAATCTAGAGATTAATAACTTCAGTCAATAAAAAATCCAGTGATTACGATGACAAATTACTCGAGCGCACGCTATAATGCACTATCCAATATTGGTGCACGACACACATCAACTCCTAGAGAACTTTTTGGTAAAAGTTTCGAAACTATTCTTTTTAATAATAAGGGAATGAGAAGGTTACACAGATTACCAAATTAACAAAATTGTACCTAAAAAAGGATTAACGGAAACAAGCGTTTTCTTCGTTTCATGCTCCTCTAACTGAACAAGACATACACCAAAAAATAGCACACCAAGAGATAGCCACTGAACCCTGTTAATGGGTCTTCTCAATATAATTACTGTAAATACTGCTGTTGTGAAAATTTTCAACTGTGCAGTCACCTGGAAAATACAAAGTTATGTTTCGCTACTGTGAAAAAAAGAAAAAACTATCTCTTTTCAATTTTTTCCCCTCAAACAACATTCTGAAACTGAGGAAGTGAAAACGTAACCATAAATGTTGCTGCCTCCAAATGAGATGCTGCCACATAGAAGAGATTATTTTGTATAATGTAGATCACTGCAGGAATGCAAACTTTTGCAGTATCTTTCGGATTATCAAATACTTGCCGTTTTACATAGTATAACGTACTGAAATCCCACTCTAAGCATAGCTGAGTAAACGCTCAGTTATCTCAGCCTGTCATTTGGAAAGAAAAATAAAATAAAACGAAAAACTAATTCTCTCCTGCGACTCCACATGGTTTTACTGATTATAAAATCTTTTACTTTTGAAGGAATCAAAACTTTCGTAAGTAAGATGTTAAATTACTTGCACAAGCTTCTTTCTTCATAAATAATGAAAAGTAAGCAGATGATTAATTTGAGGACTTCAGTGAAAAACACTGCAACCGATGGAAGAAATTTCTTCTCGACAGCTCGCACTCTGGAATATCTTATCAACAATGTATGCACTGAATTTTGTATAGTCAACCACGCCAAAATAATTGACTGTAGGATAATTCCCGGACCTTCCGTATGCCTCCTTACCACAGAAATATTAATCTGCAAAGTGCAAATAACTGCTTCTTATCGTTTGTTTCTAAATAACCTCTAAATATTAAAGTAATTGGAATTTTTCCTTTTAAACTTTGATCCTTAAACCATCTGAAGCAGAAACCGAATACTAAATAGGTAAGGATAGAACTTGATATTATGCTAGAAAGTATACCGTATACGCTCATAAAATTTATTCAACTTACGGGGAAGAACTTCTTGCGTCCATTAACTGCCTGCTTGTTGCTACCAGACAGTACTTCCGCCCTCTCAGTCATCGTAATGGGTTTCAAAATGACCTCGCTGAAATGTGTTTTACAAATATAATAAAATTATATTTGTTGATCACGATGATTCCTACCAATTCTTGGAATTTGACTTCTTGCATGACAGATAAGGACGACTATTTTGATCTTTTAATACAAATATAATTAGTATAGAAATGTAGTAGTGCCATTCTCGAATCTCGAATCCATATACTATTTCCTCGCTGAAGTGTTAATTCCAGTTTCAGTAAATCACTCCTTCTAAATCACTGTTATGGCGCAAGTAAAAGTTAAGGAAAGAAACAAACTGCTACAATGAACCCAGGTGATAGGAGATACGAGTGTCAACACATAAGGATCCCCTTGTAAAATACGTGGAAGCGTTTATCTACGCATAATATCATCGATACATCTGGCATTTTGACAACTTCATCTTTCGCATTCTGACTCTTTCCTGATCCACATTTCCCGTATTGTACCCTTCAAATCCTAACATCTCCATCAATTCTTTCATTTTACCGATGAGTATAATCTGATGCAGGAACAAGCCTATTACACGTCCTTAAAACAGTTTCACTACTTGCTCATTTCTATGTCATGAAAAATACCCTAACATTTAAAACCTCCATTTATTATTCTTCGTGTCGAACATCCAATATGTTTCGGGTAGAATTCAAAGTTACCAGTGCAATTCACTTTTGCTTATTTTAAGGTATTTTTAATCTTGGAAACATTTTTTTTCGAAGGGTTATTTTAGGCCAAAGTTGTGACAGAAAACTTAGCAAACAATAAAAAACTATGTGGGTTTTGAAACTAGAAAAAAGCTGCAACTTTCTTTAAAAGTGAACATTAGAAAGAGAAACAGAAACCACGTAAAAAAATCCAAATGACCAAAAAAAAGCGATAAGCAAATTTGCTTTATAAGTGGGAATATTATAAGCTGATGAGATATGTAAACAACTAGATGTAAGAGTAAAACGAATGCTTTTCAGGAATGGAACGGCAATATATCGGCAGATTTACAGACAACAGCAAAGGCACACACATGTACATGCTTATACATAATGCGTGTAATAGAATCTTTAAAATCTTACGTGAGCTTAGACAGAATGCAACTGAAACCAGCTATGACTGCGTGAATTCCTTCAATGAATGGATTATTTCGACTTTATGACAGCTATAATGGATTTCTTGACTGAACGTCCCCTAATCAGTCAACCAGAGAAATGAAAAGCAAAAATCAACCGGACGGAATTGTAGTTTCATGTTGCTACAAATAAAGCACAAATTGAAACAATGAAGCTCATAACTAAAACCGAAAAGCTTTATAAGTAATGGTAAAACATTGCGAAGGAGAGAAAACAGAAGTGGCATTGGCATCTAGAAATACAGGAAGCACTGCAAGCATCAACTTACACAGTACCTACACTCATCCTGTGAAATTTCTTTTGCATTCCGAACTGCAAAAAACTTCCTCATTTTTGACAATGAATCTCTGATTCAACAACACTTTACTGCAGTTTCTACACCTGAAAATAATTGGAGAAACATAACAGCAGGAGATATTTATGTGCTATCATATGCGAAAAGAATCACAAGCTCTCTTTTCATATCACTTAATTATTGGTTTCTAAACATCGCTGATTTCAGAGATGAAAAAAATCATGACTCACCGGAAACAGTGGTCACAAGCATGCCAATGCAAATCTTTAAATGAAATCCGTTGTTGGTCAGGTGCTATCTTAGTGTGGCAAAACCGACAAGTCTAAAAGTAAGCTTATAAGCTGCAAAAAAAAGGATAAATTTTTGAGTGGATGGCACCAGTTTTCTTCAGCCACAGTATCACCCTAATTACACATGAAACTTTCTTCTAAAATGTACATGTCTATTAACGAAGCATAAAACAACGTTTTAAACTTAACCTTTGCATGTCTATCCATATAACAACTGAAACAGTACGGCTGTTCATCCTTCATCATATAACGATGTCCACCGAGCTGCATATCGCATCCAAAACAACAAAAATGATCCAAATGCCAACTTTTATCCTCGGCAAAAGTATATTCTTTCGAAAAAATAAGCTGAAAAAACAAGTTCATCTATGATAATTAAAAAGCTTTTTGAGGAAAATTAAAAGTGAGATATGGAGGAAAAACTGATGGCTCCTATCATCGGGAATGTTCTTCAACCAAAGAAACATGTTTCCCACATAAAATCGCTTCCGCACGACAAATACGGTTGCAAATGATCTTTAAAAAGATGGATAATATCAGTAGCCAAAACATCAAATGTAATAAATCAATTGGTTTGGCTAATAATGGTGAAGAATTCTTACTGTCTACAATTTATTCCACATGTGAATTTCTAGCTAAGAGAACTAACCTCATCACATCCAGAACACCTCGGATAAACAGAATCGCCGAAATGACGGCCACAATAATAAATGCCGTTCTTATAAAAATAGAGAAGATCTACAAGCCTCTGGTTGCAAATATGACACTTGAAACAGTTGACATGCCACATTTCCTGAAAATCTATCTTGAAGAATCAGATTACAAATAGGCTTTAGGAAACCAACCAGTTCAAAAACGACTAACATCTGGTGATCCATGGTCGGTTACAACGGCCACTTCTCCAATTTGCAAATTCTTATGGCAGAACTGGCATTTCTAAAATGCAAATTTCCCAGTAACTGACTGTGGCATAAAAAACCGCTTCAATGAAACTGGTGACATGAAACACCTCTGCCTTATCTTCGTCAGATTTCCACGTAAGAGAGAATATTTCCGAATAACAAACGTTCTTGAAGAAAATCTGTGAAAGATACTAAATAGAATGAATAGAATAATAAAATTTCTAGCTAACTCCACAGTTGTTCTGTAAGCTGACGCCACCGGGTGATCCAGATACTGTAGTCTTCCAATTGTCACTTAACGTATGCGTTTCAGAGAATTCAATTAATCTACCCACACCAACAATCTAAAGTTAGCGAAACACTTTATTTGAGCAGAAACAAAAAAAAAAAACCGGAGATAGGGCTCGTTAGTAATGTTCGACCAATTACAAAGTGATAGCTATGCTTCAAGACATTTAAAACACTATTATTAACAACAATACAAAAAAGTGGGATGTACCTTTTCTTTTACTGTATTTACATATTTAGCGTGTTCCTTCCGGTCTAACTCATTCTTTAAGGATTTCGCAGCAGTAGCATCAGAATCATAATGAGGTAGCTGGAAGAAAAACAATGCATATAGGAATAAAGAGGTTTACAAAAATATGTAATCATACGTTTTCCACAAACAAAGTAAACAAAGTTGAAAATATCAATGAATATAATTTCAATATTGCCAAACCTGATACTGCAATTTTTGACGACGATCTAGTGCGCCGTCTGTATCAGCAATAGGACGTTCATTTTCAGGGAGAGCATTGAAGTACTTCTCAGTTAATATTCTGTCAGTTGTTGGAACCCATGTATACTCTGACATCTTGTTTTTCTCCCTGACATCTTCAAGTCTCACATTGTACATTGACTCCGGTTTAATTTTCTGGAAATTCTACGCAGTAACGCAAATTATTGCATGTAGCAATTAGTCTTAATCTAGACTTCCTTAAATTACTTTGTATAATTTTAATAATATACATAACTGCTCTGTTCATAAAAAAAGATTAGACCTCCAATTTGGTACGAGAAACAGAAGATGCTTTTTCTGAGTTCGATATTGGAGGTGATGGCACATGTAAACGTAATTTGCTCTCAAATTCCGGGATGAAATCAAATAAACGACCTGTAAGAGGAACAATAATATCTGCTAATGATAAATTCAGCTTATAAGTCACCATAAAGCCTCCTTGATCTGGAAATTAGACCACTGTATAAACAATTATTATTTTAACGTTTAATATCAAAGTGCTCAGGATCTTCAAAAAAAAAAAGTAAATGCGCATCGCCAACGAAAAATGAGCTGAAACAAAGTGTACGCCAACCTATTACTATTTGACCATGATCCATGTTTCGAGGCAAGATTACATCGTGATCATCCATCCGGCAGGAGCATATCTTACACATTTTTCTGTAAAACGGCTCCGGTACTGTTTTACCGACACATGGAATATGCAAAAAAAACTATTTGTACAGTACAACAAAAAGATTACCTCCAGTAATGCAAATCAAGTCCTGGACAGTCACAATTTAAACAACGTGAGCCCGCACCAATTTCATGACACAAAATATTCTGAAAACGCTTGTTCAATAAACAACCAGAATATTTTTAAGGAATTTATGAGCAAGTAAAACATACAGTTCACATTCCCATTATGATATCAAAAGAAAAATTATTACTAATTACCCATCTCATTCTATTAAGGAAAAAAAAAAAAAAACCAAGTTACAAAAGTGTCAGTACACGACTATAAGTGCCTTGTATCGTGAAACGTTTTTTCTATATCAATTCCTTACTACTTTTCGTAACTTTTTTCTACAGCACATATTTTCTTTAATAAGAAGATCAATCAGACCTACTACCTATAGTAACTTAATGTGAATTCACGCATAATCTATATTTCTCGTAAACAGCAAACAATAAACCTTAGGTTTATTTTCAAGCTTGAAGATGTCTGGATTGACGTGAGCACCACGGCTACAATCAATTTCACCAATCATTTTCTTGACAATTCAATGGATATAGCCTGTTACAAATAGTCCATCACCGTGGTACCACCATCTATCTTGTTATTTTCTTTACATCGTTGAGCTACCATAGAAAGTATTCATTAAATAGTTCGATGTAGAATGTATTCCTTGAAAGAAAGCAGCGATCAGAGTGAAACAATTCTTTTTTCTTAGTAAATTCGAAGCAATCTTCGATTCTGAATTGATAAACGAGAAGAGCAAACTCGAACAGCTATACTTCTAATCGATTCAGACAGCCATGTCTTCTATTTTCGGAATGATGTAATTTAACCTGAGGAATTTGTAACCCTCAATATATGGGGATGCAAATTCCAGGACTCTGCAAACTATCATCTTAAAGAAGGATGAGTCTCAATCAAATATTCTCTTTCTACGAAATGAATCCATGGAAATATTTTGGGAATGCAACGTAAACACGGCATATAAATGCTTTTTTTTGCACTATGAAAGTTAATTCTACGAATACGTTTTCTCGTAAAGAAAAAAGAATCCAAGAAAGTAAAAAGCGGAATAAAGAATGTAAGAATTTTACATATTTCTTATCTACCATAAAATTTCCTGTCAAAATAAATAATAAGCTCACATTCTAATGCATTCAGGTATGCCAGTGATCTTACAATCGCTTTGTTATCCTTTTATTTCAACCATGATTTACCTATGACCTGTCTCGTTTATCAGTTGAAAGTAACAATGAATGTGAATATGATATTTATGTCAATCCCTATATACTCAAATTAATAATCATTGACCAATGAAGTGGCACTCATACGACTAGTGATACTTATATTAGCGAACAATCATTTCTGAAATGAAAAACTGCAGCTAGTAATTAAAAAATCTGTTTAGTTAATCAGTAAAATCGTGATGAGTGCATACTGCTGAAACATCCAGCCGAAGATTATTAGCAAAATAATTGACCAGATTAGTTACTTTCTTGATGCTAGTAGTTTCATACTAAATCTTCTCATCATATAATACACAAACCCGCAAGTAACTACTTAAAATTCAGCAAAAAGCAATTAAATTCCAAAAGCTGGAATCGAACCTAGAGATTTTATTCACCAGTGTATTGTGTAACACTGACTGGGTCAGAATGACAATGTTAATCCCTTAGCATTGTCTCCTACTCAGTACATGATGTTGATTTTGTTTATGAATCAACCATATATATTTTCTCTTTATCTTTTCTTTTTTGTTGCTTCCTCTGACAAAATAATTGGTATTTAAAATGCTGAAATATTTTGCATAAATCCAGGAAATTATTATTTTATCACTCCTACACTTTGTTTCCATCATTCGAGTTATTTATTATCCCTTTTTGTTTTTACTTTTTTTTTTTTAAGAAATTTATTAGTTGAATTATTTTTCAAATTATAAGAATATTCTATGGTATCATATTATTCTTTCCATATCATTCTCAATGTTATCAACACAAGTACAGCCATTGTTATTATCTATGAATTACTTAGCCTAATATAATTCCTCGAAAGTAATTGTCATCGAAGGTCATCAATTTATTTCAAATGATTATTAATGCGCTTGTTGCCCATCAGTTGACAATGATAATGACGATGAAGATGATGAATGTGCATTTTTCGAAATGTCCCTCTTTTATTATTACTGACTTTAAGTCTCCATAATAGAGTAGTGAAATTTACTCACTGGTCTAATTTTACAATTATTATAAACTACAATGTGTTACTGTTTGGTTCCCCGATAGCTTCCTCTTATATGGTTGACAATTTTTGTGTGTCAACCGGTAATCTAATACAATGGAAAGTATTATTGAGGGTTCTTTCATCGTAGATACTTCGATCAATTCCACGAAACAGCACACCATCAAATAGTAATACCTCAATTTCATAGTCATTCTGTACATATATCAATGTGAAAGAGAAGAGAAAATGAGTTAAAGGGGCCAAATGGGTAAATATTTGAAATATTGTGAAATATTAGATGATCTGTTTATTACTTTTTCTGGATTTTAAATATAGAAATATGAACTATATTGTTACAATTTTTTTTCTCTCTTTTTATGATGAAGTTTTCATTTTTTATATAATAATATAGTGACCAACATGCAGCTCAAACAAATCATAATTTTTCGTTTCTTTCCGTTCCACAGTATCCATTAACTTGGAATTATTACCGGTACAAACCAATTATAGCAGTGCTTCCGGCTTTATCCCGATAATAAACACGTAATAATATGCTGAAAAACTATCAGTTGTGTATAAAATTTATTTTATAATAATAGCTGCAAAAACCACAAAGGGGAAAAAAAAAGCAAACAATTGACGAAAAACAAAAGGTTACTTGCCAAGTACAAATAAATTTTAAAAGTTATACAATTATCTTGGAAAGAATAAATTGGCTCTTTTGCATTTTATATTGATAAATGCCCAGTGATAATATTATGTAAATCCGGAATAAACTTCAGTGAATAAATAATGTAAGCAAAATTATGATCATCAAAAGACAAAGAAAAATAGTATTAGGTTCATGTGAATGATAATGAACCAGGTATAGATCAGAAATGCTTTCATGTTATGATCACTAAAACAGTTCTAGCAAACAGGTATGATGAATGAAGGGCGATATGCATGTATGTAACATGGGGCAGTAATTCAAATCAAAAATGAATAACAAAGTGGAAGAATTAGTGATACACGCGAAGTATATTTAAGTACAAAATAGCAAAAAAAAAAAAAAAAAAAAAAAAAAAAAAGGATGCCAGTTGTGAGTTAAAATAACTTAAGTCAAAAAATTCCTCCTAATTTCTTATGGAGGTTTCTTTCTTAAAATGATCGAAAGGTTAAAAATAACTAATCCTTCCGATGTGAATATATGAAAACTTATATATCTTTTTTTTTTCGTTGCTAATTATGAATTTTTGCTTAAATCTGTTGATTGTGGGTATTTAAGCTAAGATATTCAGAATTAGCTATGACTGGATGAGGAAATATTTCTTGAAAAAAAAATGCAGCATTTTCTGCTTTTTAAAATATATCTATCCTAAACGAATTCGATTCTAAGTATTCTTATTCTCCATACTTGAAAGTTCA
The DNA here is from genome assembly GCA_003012265.1 of Setaria equina. Classification (NCBI taxonomy): domain Eukaryota; kingdom Metazoa; phylum Nematoda; class Chromadorea; order Rhabditida; family Setariidae; genus Setaria; species Setaria equina. The sequence goes on from PQVD01001553.1 coordinate 27,727, forward strand.
AAATTTTCAAAGGAAAAAAAAAACAAGCTAAAATGAATGAATAATCATTTGTACATGGCTGAAAAAAAAAATGTCCCTAGTGGTACAATTTTTTATTATTATTATCAGGTAACAGTATAATACAACTATTTGATTCCTTAATATTTGCGTTTCACTAACTGCACACAGTATTTATTTTTCAAATACAACAATCTATAACTTGTTCTTTGCTTGCTCATACAAGGTTGATAATGAACGTCGTCAATATGACGGAATTCAAGATTAAAAAAGGAAAAAAAAAAGAGAACACTTCCTCAAAATTAGTATTCCAAATTTTTAACTAAAATTTTATATATATATTGGAAAACCAGGGAAATCACTTGTTATAAATGATTAATTAACTCGTTTGTGCTACATTAACCATATATTTATAGCATGTTAAACAAAATGATGCTTTACAATGCTAGTTATTTTCAACATTTTGAATTTTGAGAAAGCTGGAAAATCCTGAAAATAGACATCAATGATATTATAAAATCATGCACTGCATATTTTATTCAATATTATAATGAAAGGTTACCACTAGTATTCTTTGCAGTAAAATGTTTCGTATGAAAATAAAATGATATAGCACAAAAAAAAAAAAAAAGTATTTCTAAAATTTTATTAGGTAGTAAGTAACATGCAAGTAGATGTAAAAGTTTGGATACTTGAATTAAAAAAAAAAAAACTTTGACCGAGGACATTAACAAATACAGTGACAAATTGTATGGATTAGTGCTGTCAAAAGAAAAAAAAAAAAAACGATTAGTCGAAAATCAATATCAGATTTTCTAATCAATTTTGGAATCAGGAATTCCGGATCCTTTTAGATCACGACGAAATTAACAGTATTCTAAAATGCAATTTGTTTGTGCATTCATTCAGTCATAGCTGAATGCTAAACGAATTAAGAATCAAAACAAAAATTCGGCGTTTTTCAAAGTCATAAATGCATTAAAGAAAAAAAAAGAGAACAAAGGATGTTGAGATAATTATCGAAACGAAATTTGATTGGAAGATTTACTGCTAAAACAGGTAAAGTTAGACGGTTTCAAACTGTAACAGTGACATTATGCAAGAAACGGTTACAGATGGAAGGAATATAGCAAAATAAAAATCTAATTTCGTAACGTTAACCATAAATTTACAAAGAGAAAAAAAAAAAAGAAAAACAAGAAGGATGAAACATGTCGAAGATATTTCATGTTTATGCTGAATAATAATTCTTATCTTGATTATACATTGTGGATAAAGCTGTTAAGCTTATCATTTATCAAATCAGTTTCAATTCAGCATCCTTTTTTTGCGTGCAAAAAAAAATGAAATTACATATTCTGATAAATTTACTGATATGAAACAAATTGAATGCACAAGTTTCTTCTCCAGGAAGAACCATGAAAATGAAAGGATGATTATGCTAAAGTAAACTATTTATGAGTATATTTTTGATAATAAAATTAATTTAAAATAATTACAATAATGAGGAGGGAATTTTAAAATTGAAAGTGTCCATTTCTCTTGCCAAAAAGTAGGAAGAATTTAAAAAATTATCAAAATACTAACCTCGTAATACTAACGCATGGAAATGTTCACTTAATAATGTAACGCCTATAAAAGGATCTGTCTGGATTTCAAAATGGTTCCTAGAATAGAATGTAATTTTAATCCGAATCAAAATTTGGAATTTTCGTTCTTCTCTTAGGGAACAGTCAAATTTCATTTGGTAAAATACTTACTGACAAATAAATTTTCAACTAATGATTCTGCTTTTAAAAACCCAATTACCCTTTTTTTTAATTATTATTTATGACTTATTTCGAAAATAATCTGCCAGAACAATCATAAAAAAAAGGTCAGTTTTAGTTTAATCATAAACAAAAGTAATTATTTAAACAAATCCAAATGATCGATTTAACTTCCACCAACAATTGTTGAGGACAACTTGGTCTAAAAAAGACAGGATCTGAAATATCTAAGTCCTGGATTCCGATTAATGTCCCTTCTTCAAGCACTATGTTTTTTTCCCCTATCTTTTCTCTTGTTCATATAACCATCGCAATCGACCGATCATTTAAAAGGGTAAATTCTGTCACAAATCGATTACATTTGTTTGAACTAACAAGTCGTACGTTATCAGCGTAACGTATCAACTAATTCAACAATTAATCACTTAGTGAAATTTCTTAGCGCGATAGTTTTTGTCCAGAATAAAACCGAAGCCATAAATTAAAATGTTAGCTACTCAGTAAGCATTGGTACAGGCTATTTAATCGATGACCATTTCGTGATAAAGAAAGAAGTTTGAATTATAAATTACAAACTAAATACATCTGCCTATAAGACTGTAATCGACCGTGATGAAAGATTAAAATCTGATTTGCTAGAGACCGATAGTTCCAAGGATTTTGAGGGTATAGCGAATCTTGAATGACTAGCCTAGTGTGTATGTCATATTTCAATTCTGGAATAACGAATAAATCATAATATTTCTTGGACTAATTGTGAAGAATTTCTCTCCACGTATCATTATTGGTCCAGGTAACTACGAAAATATTCCCATTTCAAATGAATTTATTCGATAACATTCCGGGGTAGAAATAAAAAGTCATATCGTCCCATTTAAAGTGCTGAATTTAAAGAGTGCTAAAATGAAAAGGGAAAGTTGACACATGTGAAATATGCGTATTTTTTTTGTAAATCATTATTACGAATGATAAAATGGTCATTCGGAAAAAACAAGAAGAAACCGACGTTATTCAGATTTACAAAAACAGATCACTTTTCCGCTTAAAAATTTGGATGAAGAAATCAAACCTATGTTTCGAATTATGATACTATATAATCATTTCGCTTAAAATATACAAAAAAAGAAAAAAAAATTAAAAAAAACCATTAAAATGAAATTTGATGCTGAAAATATGAGAAAAAAAACCCGCAAAAGATGTTATAAATTTAAACTGGGAATGGTTTCACTTGGTGACATAAAAGCGAAACTAGCCAAAATACATCAACTAATCGGATGATCATATATACACCACGTGAAACAGCGTGAATTGGTAGAAAAGAAGGATGAATCGTTAGAAGAAAGTTGGGTGATTTTCAAGTGACATGAAGGAAAGGTAACAGTGGGAAAATATACGTAGATTAAATTGGAGATGGTAAATGCTTGCACAGCTCTATGGAACTGGCGAATGCACGGATACGAGAGGAACCGTGAATTCATCTAGTGCCATTGAGTATGAACCAGCAGTGAATCAAGTTAAGTCATTACGGGGTACAGAATGGCGTGATTCTGGAATAATGGAGAAGTTATTCTATAAGATATATAAGCATAAAGCTGATGCATTCTAAGTTTAGTGATAGTTAAATGACCAGTAGGAAAAATGAAGTGTAAAATATGTATTATATATAAATAGCAACATAGATGATTAGATCGATGATCTCTTTCTGGATCAGTGTTAAACAATTCTTTGCAACGATATGTTGCTACCTGTACGAATCCTATTGATGGATGGCCAATAAAATCGATCATTAGTTGACTAACAAAGTATATATTTTGTTATTTTTACGAAATTTCTCATAAACAGTTATCCAGAACAGAACATTTTCCCACTCTTTCCTTCCCGCATCCACGTTATAAAGGTACATAATGATGGAAACATCAGGAACAGGTCTACGTATCCTGATGGAATAACAATTCATGAAATATATGAAGCGTTACGACGGGTACAAATTCATTCACCAATTGATGAGGATTCCCAACAATTAATGCTACCATAGTTGTAATGTTACTCGGAGGGAATAATAATACACCAGCAACCATTACTATCATCGATGCTATCAAATCAGCACCATCTACCTCGTCAATAAAGCAATATCGACAGCGAGTGACAAGAGGACAATAGCAACTATTATGAGTGACTGAGCAACAGGCAATCTATTTACCCAACCTATCAACCGAACAACCAAGCCAACCGAACCGAACCGAACCGAACCAACCAACCAACCAGTGAACCAGTAAACCAAGCAACCAATCAACCGACCGACCGTCCTGTCTCGCCTCCACCAGGCATCATTGACTCGGAGGCATGATGCATATATATATACATATGCACACACATATACATAGCTTTTTCGTCCTCGCTGCAACCTCCGCCCTCGCCCAATCCGTCTAGTCATCCCTTTTACGCCTCCGAAATTGTCGAAAAATCTACGAATGAGACACTCGACTGAAACCATGACCGTCCTCCTCCAGCGACCTGTCGTCCTTTTTGCAGGTGTGTGTCGCTGTATCCTCCCCTGTTCTGCTGCTACTGCTGTTACTGCTACCTGTGAGCACCCGAAGTGAAGTGAAGTTTCCCAGCTCAGTCATCTCTGTTTATCCCTTTACCTACCCAAACTTGATTGTATCCCATCCCATTGCACCCAGAAACAAACAATTACCATCTATCTCCTCACTTATTATCATCCCAAACTTCGGAGATCGACCCCCACAGGTGCAGCCATAAATGAATGGGTAATGCATAGAGACAGACACACATCCATTCCTCAATAACGAGGTACAAGTTATCCGTGATGGGTAACAACCCATCATCCATTGTTCCTCGTTTCCCTCCTCGCAGCTGCCATCTCATCGCCATTGTTCCTCCCCTCCCCCCCCCCCCCCCCCCCCCCCCC